>CAJNIZ010020435.1:35871-47245 GCA_905231905.1 Symbiodinium pilosum | reverse complement strand
TTGGAGGATATGTGGCGGCGGGATTTCGGGTTTAGAGTTCGGGGTGGCTAGGATCTCTGCAATGTGATGGCCTGGACCCCCAAAGTATGTAGAATAATGGCCTTTTGGGCTATGTTTAGGGGATTTGGGCCATTATTTTACCTACTATGGGGGTTTAGGTACTACTGTCATTACTATTCTGAGTCTTCGGCCCATGACTGTGCTTATCTCAGATAGTAGCCTAGATCTCTCTGCAACCCCGAAACCCTAAACATTCAAAGTACCTACAATTTTATGGGTTATAGTCCCTCTTAAGTAGATAGAATATGGGGTATATGGGGATCTTATTATAATCTACCCAAAGCCATATTCTATCCACTTAAGGGGGACTATATACCGCCACCTACTAATTAGGGGGTAACACTTGCTAAACCGTAATTGAGGTTACAGGTACACCGTATAGTACCCCATAAATCTAAACCCTTGACCTTCACCGAGCTGCCGTCTGCTTCCAGTGCGTATCTGGTTGCCCCGGTGCCGTTGAGAGTGGCATGGCCTTGTTGGGGCAAGTTGTGTTTTAGGCCTCAGGTTCAAGGACAAGAGTTGCAATTCAGGACGTTCATGTTTTTCTGCCTGTTAGTAGAGAATGGAAAATCACATGAACTATGCAATGGAATCTGAGGTTGGTAGGGATGCAGAGGGTTTAGGGTGCTGAGTTAACTTGCTGCCTGCTAGCGGTGCAAACACCTAAGTCCCTAATCCCCAAACCCTCTAACCCTAGCTAGTGAATACAGTGGTGGAAAAGGAAATGAAAACGCTAGGCCATATTGGCTCTGCCACAGGAGGATTTTTGTAAGAGCTACCAGAGGTATCCATTTTCCATGCCCTACTAGCAACCTGTAAGGTAACGCTAAGGATTGGCATGGAAAGCTGCCAGCAAGACGTGTGACATGGGGATCTCGGGTGCAAACTTATGATGCATGCTTCTAACCTGGGATTTGAACAGCGGCACTGCAAAAAGTCCCGGGAGACAGATGACAACATGTCAAAACCCGTTTCGCAGCCTACTTGATTGCCGGTCGTCCAAACAAGAAAGCTGAGAACACTTCTATACGCCTCGATACAAGGGTCCCACAATAATATTGTTCATGCTAAGTTTCTTTGAGATCCGGCAGGAAAAAGGAGTATAGAGGGAGGATGTTTGTGGTCGACAACAGAAAAAACTTTGGGGTGAAGGATGATGCAGCAGACCTTCAATCGTAAGTTGCTAGGCTCGAGTGGTAACTTCCACATACGAGGAGTGCGGAAAGATACCGAAATCCTGCGGCCGTTCACATATAAAACCTCAAAAAAGAACCCCGGTTTGAAAGATTAAACTCTGCTCCCTGCCTCAAATCCTGTACATAGATCCAGATACAAGCCAGCAACTTTCTGTCTAGACAATTGCCCTGCTACCTTGCACGGGTGTTTGGACAGTTGTAGTACAACAAAAAAGGGAACCTGGCTCTTTTGGTAACGCACTGTTGTAACAGGTCTGACAGGCACTCAACGTGACGCTTCCTAGGGCACCGAGCTTCACTTTCGCCGGCACTACCATACCTAATTCTCAGCAATTTCGGCAGTTGGGTTGGAGATGTGACCTCCTCACAGTGTGAGTTGCTTCCAACAATTCAAGCGCAACGCAATGGCAAACGCCTCTGGCTGAGGCTGTTCACGATCTTAGAGTTCTCATGCGAGCTATAGTCAAAATTCCTAGCATCCGCGTTAATAACCCCTATAGTAGTCCCCTATATAATCCCTATAGCCCCCTTTACGGAGTTTAGACAGTAGCTCATATCCTTCTCTGGGCTCAGCCGATCTGGGCTCGCAGCCTGGGGCGCTGCATCAAAAAGGGCATCGAACCAAACCACCTGCCAGATTCTCAGCTTTTAGCAACGCATAACCCCTAGGGCTTAGGTTTAGGGTCCCAAAGAAAACAAATAGCAAGAAGTAGACGACATAACTGGAGACTCTTAGCCTGGAAAAAAGGCAGCCGCTGATGACATTGCTGCTAAGAGTGCTGGAAAGTCTGTAGCCTGCCACTGTTACAGTTACAGTCCAGCTGGGCCCTCACGGCAGAACGATTGCTGCTACGCGGGTGCGAGCGTGTGAAAGTTAAGGTTGGCGAAGTACTTGGGTTTTTTGGTGTAGGGCGCAGCGGCCATCATGCAGGCAATGCATGTGCCACCTGCACACAAGCCAGAAACCCTCGCAGTCGCAGGCTCTCTCATCTTAGGGCCACTTCCAAGTTTCTTCGGCCAGGATTTTGTTTGGGTGTCTGACTGTTTCCATCTTGCTGCAGCTATTTCTCCAACATGCTAGAACTCGCATTAGGGGACACCTCCAATAGCACGAACTTTTGACAGTCGACCAAGCCTCCTGCCTCCTGCAGACATCAAAACTGCCCTTTCGCAGAGAGGGACCTCCACACTAACAGCTCATTAGCACCATCCACTAACGCAAAGGCTAAAGCCCCTTGTCCCCAAAGTTGCCGTAACCAAGCTAGCACATTGGATATATCAAAGAATGGCAGTGAAAGGTTCCGGGGCGATAACACTTGCTATGCCTGAATACAAGTGCTCGCGACTGAGGCGACTCTGAATACCTCGCCACCTGTTCCAACCACTGATGCCTGGGAAAGTGGCGAAGACAAACACAACTCGAAGGGGCTGCAGATAGCCCAATGTAGGTAGCATTGTAGACCTTAGAGCCGAAAGCAAAAGCCCTTTGCAGACTTAGTGCCCGAAGAACCCATTGAATACCGCCGGGCAAGTCACCAGGGCATGGATGAAGTCTTGCCGCTGAACTTTTAGAGAGAAGGGCCTCCCAGTCCGCAGATCGCAGGCAAACAAGCAACGACTTGGGGTTCAGGGGTTGGGGCTGGGATCCGGAAATCTGACCCAAAACATCGGCAGTAAGGAGAAAGAGGAGCAGGATGAACGGAAACATGATGCAACATGGAACTGCACAGAAGCACTTGGGTGCTAACGCCCAGCTGTATCCTGCTACAAAGAAGCTTCAACTAAATGAAAGGGCCAGGCCAACTGGTCATCTGCTTCCCAAAAGTATTCCCTCCTTTACTACTTGGAGGTTGCAGTACGCATCTCATGCACTTAGTCATGGATGCCCGGCATCCGCGCATACAATAATCTGTTGAACCAACGTATGTGTATGGCATCTGGTTCCCATTTTCTCCAAATTGGAGTCCGCAATCAGCCATCTGGGCTCACATCACTATCTGCATTGGCATGATACTGAGGCTCGAAACCCTTCAAACATGAGTCACGGAAAAATGCTGGACTGGCGACGCGCAGTATCCCTTTTGAGCTGTGAATTCTTGATGGCAGTCCTATGCTCCAAAAAAACCTGAGCCAGCGACGACACGAAGTCAAGCTCCTGACCTAGCATTCATGGAAGTCCTTTATTAACGGTAGCAGTAACAGTGACAGTGACAGTGCTCTTCGTTTAATAGTGATATTCATAGCACTCACGGTAATCGGGCAGCAGCAGTACTGGTGATCGCACTTGAATCACAATAACAACAACAGCTTCAGCAATGGTAAGGGTGGCTGTAAGCATAACTCCAATAATAACTGTAGAAGATTACAGCTACGAACAGCAATGGCAATGCTAATGACACTATCTTGTTCCAGTAAGAACCATCAACAATCGTAGTTCTAGTGCTAGTGGTGGAGGTCATCAACATAATACCAACAGCAGTCAGAGTGATGGTGATAGTAGGAGAGTCAGGGGGACTTAGTAAGTAGGTTGAATACCCCTATGACCCATATAGTAACCCTAATTATCCCTTTATTAACCCACTTACTAAGTCCCCCTGACCCTCCAAGTAATTGTGGGTTGGAAGAGTGCAGGTTTTATGCTTCTGCAGCTTACGGTTTACAGGGTTGAGGCCTTGCAAGGATCAGGGTCAGCAGAATGAAATTGCCTTCCTCAAATTTATGTTGCCCCGTCGATTCCTCTAAAATCATTTAGCGTGGACCCCGGGGATCCCCCAAGACCTCAAGCATATATGAGCTATAGTCTAAACTCTTTAAGGGGGTTATATAGGGGATTATATATGGGACTACTATAGGGGTTATTAAGGGGATACTAGGAGTTTAGGCAATGGCATATATGAATGTAGAAGTGTGCAAGGATACATGCACGCATATGTCTATACATACCTATATATATATATACAAATATGTAAGTAGAAGACGCACGTGTAGGGAAATGGTTGAGGGTTGGTTTCAGAAGTTTTGGGTCATTCAAAAACACACCCTCAGGGACCGGAAGGGATGCTGGGGGAATTGCAGTGGTCTCTCGGGCTTCGAGGTCCCCTGAGATAGATAGAATATGGGGTATATGGGGACCTTATCATAAAATGCCCAAAGCCATATTCTATCTACTTAAGGGGGACTATAGGTGTTAAGGTTCAGGGTTCAGGGCGGAGGGTATGGGGCTTGGGGCTTAGTTTGAGCCTCATGATTTCAATCCCTACTGCCCTACGTCTAGAACCCATAGGCAAATCCGACAAGGTCAGCGATACCTTTGTGAACCCACCCCACAACCACCGGCATACAATCCGGCTCATTAAATAGTAGCTTCCATTTTCTTTTCCATTATCCCAGTAGAACCAGTAAATAGTAGTTTCCATTTCATGTTCCATGTTCTTTTCCATTTGATTCTCCATTATCCGAATATTCTGAGGATTTGTTCATGGGAAAACTTCCCCAAACCCTTAGTCCACTGTCGCAGACCCGGGTTTCCACCAGGACTTGCCTTGTACCCTTAATTGGGGACTATATGGTCCCTAATGGTAGGTACTTAGGCCCTAATAGAGGGTAGGAGGAAGGTCTAGAAACATGCAGTGTCTTTGTAAGATCTATCGCAACCCAGACCCCTGATTAATACGCCCCCCCTTCACTTAATAGGGATTATAATGGGGATCCTAATGATAAGACCCTTAAAGGGAGGTGGTTTATTAATCTTGGGTCTACATGAGGTGGAAGCGTTCTTCCAATCCTCCCTGTCTATCCTGAAAGAATGAAAAAAAAAGGGTCCTCAAGTCTCACAAGACTCTCTCCCAAGCAAAGTTCCCGATGAGTGGCTGCCTCCAGTATTTACAGACTGCTGCTATGTTGTCATGCCCAACTTTTTACTCTACCATAACCTACCATGACACCACAATTCTTCAGGTTTAGTGTGATTGGAGTCATACAGGAATTCTCGTCTAAACCATAGGATTCCGTACGTCTCAGGCGAGAAGCTTTTCACAGTGTTGAGATCGATCTCACGCACCTTGCCATGGCAAAGCGTTCTTCAACCCTGCCTGTGGTGCGGTATACTACCATGTCTTGCCTGTCATGAAACACTCCCTATCCGGTTAGAGCGTGTGTGCAGAGATTTCTCACCGGCCGAAACATGTTCGACAAGAGCTCATCTGCTGAAGGCTGCCGCGTCTTTGGACATCTTTGCACTAGCTCGAGGGGTTGTTTAGCGAACATGGCTTCAAACACAAAACAGATTCCTGACCACATACAAAACTATCGGGCGAACCTACATAGGAAGCCCTTAGGCCCCAATAAACCCTAAACCTTAAATCCTAAACCCTAGACACGAAACCGTCAAGCCCATGTAAACTTACCATTGCTTAGGGTTCCAAATTTCCTTAATCTCAAATTTTGTAAAGTGTTAAGATTTCAAAGCTAAAATGACACCCACAACCGATAGTCCCCCTTAAGTAGATAGAATATGGCTTTGGGTATATTCTAATAAGATCCCCATATACCCCATATTCTATCTATCTCAGGGGACCTCGAAGCCCGAGAGACCACTGCAATTCCTCCAGCATCCCTTCCGATCCCTGAGGGTGTGTTTTTGAATGACCGCAAAACTCGTGAAACCAACCCTCAACCATTTCCTACACGGCAATAAACAGCATCTGGGAGCCAAGGGGCGCAAGCCGTCTCCGTGACAAGCGCCAAAGGCTCCACAATGTCAGAGATGGGCTCTTGGATGGCCTGGATTTTTGAAGAGGGTTATATGGAAGGGTAATATTAGGGTTATATTGGGGTTATGTTGGGATCATGGACTAAAATGGAAACTACTAGGGTAATTTAGCATAGTTTCAATTCCCAAGTTAAGGCCATTTTGGTACTCTGCCCTATGTAAGCCACCATTTAGGGTGAGGTCGGGTGAGGTCGCTTTGAATTGCCCGAGTGCCTGGACATTAGGGGAGTACGGAATGCTTTGACTATTCGAGTATGCAAAAATATACTCAAATGCGTGTACGTATATTTCCATACATTCTGTGTCTGTGCACGCGTGTGTGCGTGTGTATCTGTGAAGATGTCTTGCGATTTGGACCCCGTGCTGAGGAGAGCAAAAGGACGTACAGCCACTGCTGGTTAGTAGGAAACAAGGGACTATAACCCCTGCTTGATCCCTTATTCCCTGTGTAATATATACATATGTACATATGTATATATATATATATCCTTATTGCATCCTAAACCCCTCAGCTCTAAACGCTACGTATAGGCAGGTTCGAGGCGTCAGGGTTAGGTTTAAGGGTTTAGTGATGCATAGGGCAAAAAAGGGTTAGCTGGAGGATTTCCATGAGAAAGAATAGGGTCTGCTTTTGTTCAAGCCCTCAGACTTTTGTCCGCTCGCGCTAGGCTTGTATGGCAGAACTGCCACCATACAGGTGGAGTGGTGCGATGTAGAGGGGGGGATAAGGTTTTACCTTCAGGCAGCAGTACCCCCCAGAATATAAACAGGTCCTCACGAAAAAAAAAAAGAGAGTATCTATATGCCATGCAGGATGAAGGCTGTTCAACAGAACCCTCCAACTCTAGGATGATCCAAAATCACATCCGTACACTCTCGGACCCCTTGGCCCCATGTTAATGAGGGATGTTCTGGAATGCTTGGGCTTCAGCATCAAAGCAGCAAAGCTCGAAACGTCCATAGCTACCGTCCACAAAGTGTCATCATAGGCAACAAGTATAGCTTCAAATCCTACAGCTAGGTTTCTATAGCTTAGAGGACCTCACGCAGAGTTGGCATGGGCCCTACAAACCAGCTGACAAAGCCATGCTTTATTGGATGTATTGACTCGTTTTCTTAAGTACAAGCTCAGGCTATAAAACCCTAACCCTAAATTCCTTGAACCCTTAAAACCCTTAAACCCTAAACCCTAAATAGGTAAACCCTCAGCTCTGCTGGGGTTTGGGCGTAGTCTGCAAGCGGGCTGAAGTCAAAGCCACGGACGTGAGTCCAGAAGCCAAGCCTCAGCTTGAAACAGGCATACGCTTAAGGGTTTAGGGGGTGAGGGTTTTAGGGGTTTAGGGTTAAAGGCTCCAGGTGGTTAGGGGAGAAGAGTTTAGTGGTTCATACCAGGGCCCCGAAGTAGGCACATTGCTACATGAACCCCTTGGGCTAGAGATAACTCAGACACAAATTCAGGCTGCACCTCGTGAGTAAGTCTCTACATCCTAGCGCCAACCCGCACCCCAAACCTTGTTCCATAAAGAATCGAACCCCTCAACACGTAAGGAATGGCTTTCTGTTGAACCAAACACGATTAGATCCTTCTTGGAGAATACCGGGTCCAAAAGAAGGAAATGATCTTACTTCGGGGTACTATATAGTGTCCCCAACTGCACGCCACTCACGTGTCTAGCTGCTTGTCTTCTTTGTACTCGCCATCCTCGATCGCAGCCATGTAGAGGATTGCTCGGTCAGGGAATAGGCTACCGCCTGGAAACAAGTCAGCTTCGTCTTGAAACCCTAAGGGTAAGGACCCAAATTATGGGGTTTTGGGTCCCAAATACACTTGGGCCCTAAAACCCTATTATTTGGGTCTTTGGACCCTTAAGGAAAGTTTGTGTCAGGTACTAGGGAGGCATCAAGCTGATGCACCCATTCGAGGGCTAAGGATACATGGGGGCGGGAAGGAATCTCTAGGGGTCCATTCCTCTGACAGGGTCATCACATTGGGGGCTGTTTTGTCGAAACCTGCTCCGAAAGTTTGTCGAGGAACCTGACCAACAATTAGAGAGCGTAGTCATCTTACTCGAAGCCGCACTGCCTTTGGCCAATAGGATAACCACTGCGATTTGAGGCAGTTGCGGCCCATACGTGTCAGCGTAGGACCACAGAATGTCAAGCAATGGAATTAACAGAGGGACTCGAAAGAGCACCTGCAACATGGGCGTCTTTCTGTAGAGGTAGTTTCACATGCGCTCATATTATGGAACCTTATAGACAGAAGCATGAAAGCGTTTCCAAGGTCTGCCTGACAATGAGCAGGCTTGTTTTCACGAAGCTGCTTTGTTCTCTCAGACAGTGAAAAAGGGTCCCCTTCCAGCTCGGACCACACACTCCCTGAACCCTGGACGCTCGAGCTTTTCTAGCCGAAGCTGCTCAGATTCCAACAAGCCTAACATAGGTAGTTTGTACAGACTCCAGGGCCCCAACCGAGTGTTACTGGGTTGCTGTCTAAGGAGCCTTTGTCATCACTATAATAAGGAATTCCCATAACTTGCTATATGGCCATAGATGGCAACTTACGTAGACCCGAAACCGTATATACCCCCATATTATGGTAACTTCAAAGTAAATTCCTTTACAGCAACCCTGGCTATTCATGGACTTGGATGCCCCAGGTGAAGTATCCTGCCATGAAGCAGGGCTTTGCTGGTGCTTTTGTTGTTTGTTTTTAAAGGTTTTATTGGGTTTTAGGGTTTAGGGTTTAAGGGCTTAAGGGTCTTAGTGTTTGAGGGTTTGGGGCTTTTAGGGTTTCAGGGCTTTGGGTCGTAGGATTATAGGGGTTCAGGTTTTAGGCTCTGAGGGTTTAGGGTTGTGGGTAGTGAGTCTGAATGCTGGAATGGATCCGAATAGCAGCCCCTAGCCATTCCCTCATAACGTAGTTGCCCATTTTCTTTCCATTCCTCGTTACGGCGCCCACACAACCCCACATACCCCTACATAATCGCACATATAGGCGGTATAAATGTATGGTACCCCCATTCACCTATGTTTTCCGGTGCTTTATCAGCTTCCTCTATATACATCCTTTAATAGATTGGCTTCGGAGTTTAAGGGGATTCTCGGATCCTGGTGATTTTCTCTGTAAGCAACCCTGGTGCAATAAGCCTTCAAATATTCGGGGAATTCTCAGATGCTGGGCTTCTGTGCTTTTCTACCAAAAGCAGCACAACCGCATACGGCAAGCCCGGGGGTAGCATATGTACCTATCCCTGAATAACCCCATTACCTATAGTTTCATGGGTTTTCCTTACCAATTAGGGGGAAGCGCCCTAAAGCCTAAACTCTACCTAAACTCTCTGGGCTTACTGGTAGATAACCCTCACGCACTAAACGCCTAAACACTAAACCGTTAAACCCTAACCACTAAACCCTAAGCCCTAAACCCCCAGACCCTAAGCCCCCAAACCCTAAACCACAAATAGTCGCTTCCATTTCCTTTTCCATTATCCTTATTATAACCCCTACATAATCCCTATATAACCCCCTATATAACCCTTTAAAGGGACCAAACTCTCAGCCTGGCTTTAGCCACTTGTCCCTCGCGAAAAGGACACTGTCCAGCATCGACTCCTTGGGTTAAGGGTTAGGGGGCTTAGGCAGGCTGTAGGGTTTAGGGTTTAAGGTTCAGGGGTTAGGTAGCGGACGGGGTAGGAGTGAGGGGTTGGGGTTCTCGTACTGCTGCAGGAAAGTAGGGGAGTGAACTCCTTGGATAATCCCGTTATAGTATCTGTACTGCCTCCCCCGCTCCCCCTGAAGCACCCCTAAGTTGGTGACAGTCCAAACCCTAAACCCTAAACCTTAATCCCAAACCCTAAACCCATCTATGTTGCAACTTCTTTAGAAGCAGGCTTCTGGGTCTTCTCAGGCTCATAGCTGTCAATCGGGGGGCGTAAAAACACATAGGGCCCCAAACACGTTCAATAGAATGGAGGATACGGCACTATACTTACGCAAGAAAGTGTGAGAAGATAGCACGCAATACCGTAATTCCTATATAATTAGCTCCAAATGGCCCAGAATAGGTACCATTTATAGACTCCAGAGCCCAAAGTAGGTAGTATCTATAGGCTCAGAGCGCCCGGAATATTACCCAGACTGCAAAAGAGATGTGGCCCAAAGGCTTTAGGCAGCGTGAGGGTTCAGGCAAGTTTGGCTTTGGGGTCGGGACGGAGTGTGTGAGGAATTGGGGGGTGGGGGGGGGGGTTGGGGTTTATAAGGATTAGCCCCTATAATGTCTCAGAATTCATGAGTCAGTCCTGATAGCTTGCAGATCGTGCTGTTCTTAATCTCCATCAGCCTATGATACAAAAATGTTAGGCAATACGTCCCTGGAAGCTATGCGCTCTCGAAGGCCATGGCCAACCTTCGCCAAAACTAAAGGTTCTGCACGTCACTTCTTCCACAAACTGTTCGTAGACTCCATATCTGTGACAGTACCCTTGGAGGTGATCAGAGGACACGGAGCTGTGAAAGAACCTTCATTTACAACAGCAGCTACAAAATCAATCTCGGCTACGAATGTCTCAACTATTAAGCTATCAGGTTCCCATGCATGTTTACTTGCAGCCACCATGATCAGTTGCGGTGGGTCATGATATAGACACAAGCCTGTAAGAGATAAGCTGTTAATCTGCGAAGGGAGGGGATTGGGCAGTGCAAGTGCTCGGTGGAGTACCTAAATCTAAGGGTCCAAGTACCTAACAATCATGTAATTACCCAAAACGCATACTATAATTACTATTATAAATTATACTCAAAGCCCAAGTACCTAATTATTGGTTAAGTGGACCCTTTGGGTAATGTCAACTGTGCCTTTCCACAAGCAAGCCAACTCTGAAGCCTACACCAATGTTATGTGAATCAGGAGTCCCTAAACCCTAAACCCTAAACCCTTGGGCCCATTCCTCCTACAGCCAAGTAGTCATAATGTTCGCAATTCCAATGGAAGGAAGCATGAGAAGCTAAGGTTGTTCCTCACGTCCAAGCGGCGAATATCAGGAAATAGCCTCAGACTTTGACATGCTTGTGGCTGGGGTTTGCAGGGCAAAGGGGAATACATTATTCTAGGGGATCATATAGGGATCATATTCCCAGATGCCCTGCTAACTACGAGTAAGTTGAGTCGGAATTCGCAAGAGGATGTGTCGGCATTCCAGGGTAGGAGTGCCAGGAGGCTCCATTGGCATTGGTTATTTCCAAGAACAGGGGTTTCCTGCACCAGCACTCTGCGTCTACGCTTTAAATAGCGGTACATGGTCCGTATTTAGGGTATACAGAGGGTAGATGAAGGGTCTAGGTA
>CAJNIZ010020435.1:0-33013 GCA_905231905.1 Symbiodinium pilosum | reverse complement strand
ATTTCAAAAGGAAATCCTTTCTAAACCTTGTCCAGCTCAGCCGCGACAGAGATCCGGAGAGCCCTCAGCATTCCTTTATAATTTACTCACCAGACCCTTAGTCATCCTCACTTCGATCCCTTTATACTTTAATCACCAAAACCTTACTACCTTGAGATAAGATTTGGGGGTCACTATTGAGGATCCCTAATTTCCATTTTTCGGAGGCGGGTTTGTTAGGGGGGGGGAAGGGGGGGGGGCTCCCCAAATTAAAGAGGGTCCAACATTAACCCCAATACAACCCCCAGTAACCATGTGAAAGTACATGCCTGGTGTCTGATCCCGCAATCCACCACCGAGATCCATGAAGCTTCAATCCCTACCTCTGTTTTTGTCCCTTCTTGTGCGCACCTCTTCACACCCTTCAGGTATTCCGTGAAGGGCAAACTCTCTAAGCCTCCGGCGTAGCCGGCAATGTTGGAACACTCGATGCCCACGACCCGCGCCGCCCCGGCGCGAGCAGCGAACAAGGAGAGAATGCCAGTGCCTGGTAACAATATCTTATCATGAGCCAACCCTAGGGATATTCACTATGGGTACCCAAAAATGGAGAATCAAATGGAAAAGAAAATGGAAAATGACATGGACATTGGGATCATAAAAGGGCTCTATAGGGATCCAAGTATACAAAACATACCAATAATGGAGAATCAAATGGAAAAGAAAATGGAAAATGAAATGGAAATTGTGGTTATAAAAGGGCTACATAGGGATCCAAGTATACAAATAATATCTACATTGGGCCCTAAAGTCTATAAATATTACCTACATTGGGCTTTTTGGATCCCCAGGGCAAAAGTTGCACGGGAAAACCGTGAAAAAAACTTGTGAGGGCTAGTCTTTTGGGTGCACAGGTAGGCTTCAAAATGGACAGCTCCTCTGGAAGCTTTCCTGGACACGAAGTCATATGGTGCAAGCTCTGTACGGACACCTTTTCACGAGTCAAGCTGCCGGCACCCACATCCAGCACAGTCTTGCCGCGGAACAATGCCTGTCGCAAGTTTGAAGGAAACGTGTTTCTTTACGAAAATGATGGAAGACCAATGCTGTAATATAGGGTCTACATTACAGCAACACCTAGGATTCTAAAGCCAAACGTGCTCTGCAAGTTGGCTTGAGGACTCAGGGGCAGAGGCTTTAGGGTTGAGTGGTCCAGCATGTTCGGTATAAGGTCTTCTGGGCCGGAGGTTTCATCAAGGGGGCGTTGACACTTGTTAAGGGTCCAAGTTGGGGTTTTCGGCTCCAAACACTCAATTGGTTGTTGGTACTTCATTTCAAAGCCCCATGTTTGGTCACTTGATTCTGCAGGACACCTGTCCAGAGAGCGAAAGGGCAAACGCGGGATGAAGACCGCGTCATAGCAATGGGGGAACGTAGTAATACGGCAATGCATATACGGAAAGGTGGGAAGGCTACTACACATACTGTGATATGGTAGCACAGTAGTAATAGCAGTAATAATAGTAAATAACTTAGTAGTAAAGTGAAAAGAAGTCGTTCATGAAGCGAAGGCTTGGGAGTCATCGTGCAAACTCCTGCCTTGGCATTGTCAATGGCATTCATGTAGCTGCTGGTACGCACATGGTCCTGGGGCTATAGTCCCCCTTAAGTAGATAGAATATGGGGTATATGGGGATCTTATTATAATATACCCAAAGCCATATTCTATCTACTTAAGGGGGACTGTAGCTCCAACGCAGGATGCAAGATATTTGAGTGAGAGGTTGCCCTGCAAGCGTCCAAAGTTTCAAGACATAAGGGCTTTGGCCTCAGGGGCCCCAGGGGCGCATTGCTTAGGATTTTCCCTTTGGGCTGTGTAATAAACATGCAGTGAGAGTTGCTGGCTGGGAGCTGCAGACCCTTCCCTAGCCCCCAAAGAAGAATTGGAATCGAATGTAGACGCCGTTTTAGAGAACACTAGTCTTCCTAGTCTTTGTAGTTTCGTTTTGGGTTAAATGGTAGCTTGGACTCACATAAAACACAGGCTCCCTTGCCCCATTCTCGCTGATCACTCTGCCCCGATCACGGAGCCCCCCTTGGAGGTTTTAGCATCTTCTGTTAACATCCTTCCATAGCGGGCGCCATTTCAACTCTATGATGGGGCATGACAGTGTCATCCTGTCATGTATGAAGGGGCCGTTCACATGATAAATCCAGGGCGTATTTTAAAGAAAGCTCTAGCAATATCTGGGGATGTCGTAGTACCTCCCTACGGGTGCGCAATCATCCGCCACTGCCTCTCCTTCAGCATGTCCTCATGGATGCCGAAGCGCGCCTGACTGGTGTGAGAAACTTTCTAGCGGTTGTTCGAGTGTTTCGCGAAATGAAGGGTACCATCTTGAGGGTCCGTAGAATAAGGAGGCTAGTATTTCGGGGACTATACTGAGGTCCCTCTGTTTTGGCAATTTAGGAATGAAGAACCGAAAAACCTGGCAACTACTGGGTCATGGTGTGCTATATAGAAGGGAATACCACAAGAATCCAGTCCTGATATTTCTGATCACAAAGACTACCCTGTCTCTAGCCTCCCTGGCCCGATACCGGGGGTCAAACCTTGTCCCTTGGGGCTTGATATTCAAGGGAAAGCCGTCAGGCCCCATTCTGAATCCACACTCTGTAACTGAGCGCCATTCTAACTTGACATTCCACATGTGGGTCTTAGTATCAAAATAGGAATGCAACATCCCTTGCACCAATGATCCAGAATTTCTTTCCCTGACCACTTCTTCAAGGCCCTTGCTCACAGGAAGTACAGAAAAGCTGCGGCTCCCTACTGTTCCAAATACCTAGCATACCCCCAGGGTCCACATACCTAGTGTACCTGCTGAAGATGTGTTCTACCAATGCAGGTATGTAGTATATATGTGGATCCCAAAGTGGTTTACATAAGGCCCCAAGTATATACTATATACCTACATGAACCATTTGGATACCTTTGGGCTAAAATACCAGTACTGGGTTGCTTGAATCAAGTTGCCATAATATGCATGGGTATAGAATATTAGTAAGTTATAGAGCTTCCTGAAGCCAACTAGTCCTCAACAGCAACCCAGATTACCCGAGTCCTTAGTACATGATTATTGGGTTCCCAGTGCAGCCAGCGGGGCTGTCTAGGCTACGGACACCAAGGCCTATTGAAGTAGTTGAACCCCAAGCGTATGCAGAATAGCAGCTTTTTCGGTTGCTCCTCTTGTGGGTTCTGGACCAGTATTTCACCTACGTTGGGGGTTCAGGTCGGGCTTGGCACAAGTCTGTCCCAGCGCTCGCTGAAACAAGCTGAGAGGCATAGGAGCTGAAGTAGTAGTCCTGCACAGCAACAAGAAAACCTCACAGAATTTCTCGTGGACCCCATGCAGGCCTTACAATCCCCCTATTCCCGTGCGTCCCTGGGCGCCAACACTTTTAGGAACCGCCTAGTATGGCCACCAACTCCTGTACTTCTCGCAGAGCATACCGGTAAGGGCCCTAGCGCCCAAATTGTATAATATGTCACAGCCCCGAAGTATCTAAATGGAGCCTAACTAAACCAAAGAATTATTGTACAGACACGTGTACATTACCTTGGGGATTTGTGACATTAGCTGTCAGGTAGTTCTTCCTTCATAGCCAATGGCCATATTGAATTCAGACCTCTTTGGGAGTTGGGGGTAGAAGCAACAGTGGTATGCATTCACACTCTTCAGTCACTGTTCAGTCAGGAAGAGAACGTGCAGACAACTGCAAGACATCTTGTCACAAATTTGGACCCATGGCCGGAGACCTGAGAAACGGAAGCCCCAGCTACGAAATCGTAATTTCTGTACACAAGGGGTTGCAAATCCACCCTTGACCATATGTAAGAAACCCTCGTCGTGTATGGACCAGCCGAAGAGAGACCCCTAACTCTCACATCATGTTCGGAATGAAGCCGCCGCCAGCAAGAGACGTTCCTGAAGTTGAGGCCTGTGGGGTCTTGCCGGCAGCGCGCCATGTAGAAGCCGAGCTTCACCACAGTGACTGCAGCTATAAGCTATGTACTCCCTACTTCCGGCTACCAATGAACGTCCAAGCACAACAACTCCCTGTCCTGGACCGAGGCACTACCGGAGTCGGGTATCGGTCTCCAGTTGCTACGGAACTCCTCGAGGGTCTCTTCCTCTGCACGGTGCATGGTCCAGGGTTACCAGTAGAGCGTAGATGACAGTTCAGATTTCAGTAAAAGGGAATGTGATACTGTACTTATATGGGGCTATGGTGCAGGGATGTACTACTACGCTGCACTCATATAAGGACTAGGAATGAAACTCATGTTATTTGTCCCTTACTTGACGGAGGTCAACATAGGGGAACTTGTCCTTCTGGCCCGCCAATACCGGCAACACTTGAATGGGGAGAAGGGAACCCTTTCCTCCAAAGCTAACGTTTCTTGTATTAGTCCATTCTACTTCTCGCTCGGGTCACTATCCTGCAGCCGCCGGAAAGCCAGAGAGAACGCGGAAATTGAAAAGAACGCCCAGGTAATCTGATGCGATCTCACGGATCCTGTGCCATTGCTTCATAAGAGGGTCGCTGCGCACTGAAGTCCAAGTCACATACACCAAGCTAAGAAACTCAAACGATAGTGTACGCCGCCTACACTCCTCATCCTGTTTGTGCAAGAAGAAATGGCCCCAACTAGTCAAACAGCTTCGGATAGGGCAGCGGTCGACAGAACATCTGAATATGTCTGAAAGGAAATGCGCAAGAATTCTCACACATGCCACAGGATATAAGCAGTTTTCTGGAAATCGAACCTTGGGGCTTTAAGTCTGAAATATATAAATAATAGCTAGATGGTAGTGTCCCGCTAAATATGGGGACCCCAATATAGACCCCAAAATACTAGAGTCCTTGTTAAAAAGACCCCTAAAAAGGTACCTCCAATTTTGGGAAACCCGAACCCTAAAAAGTAGTTTCCATGTTCTTTTCCACTATCCCTATATAACCCCAATATGATCCCTATAATCCCTAAACCCTAAATTTTGGGAAGACCCCCCAAATTGGGCTGTTTGGAGCTTTAGGCTAAGGCCGAACCTGTTCAGGCGCCTCGCGCGGCACCCATCGAGCTTTGGCATCATAGCCTCTTAGGTTGGTGTTCAGGGTTTAGGGTTTAGGGTTTAGGATAGCCTCTTAGGTTGGTGTTCTTTTTTCTTACAACCCCTCGGACTTTTAATGCCTGCCTGACACGACACGGGGTCCTTACCGCCAAGTAGGACTACTTGCAGAAGTTTCTACACCACACTCAGTAGAGTTTAGGGTTTGGAGTTTGGGGTTTAGGGTTTAGGATAACCTCAAAGGTTGGTACTCGGGATTTCCATATGGGATTACATTGGATTCTTGTAGGGCTCTATAGGAATTTACAGGGGCTTTACAGGGATCATATAAGGTTCCTATGGATTAGGTGTAATGGACAATGAAATGCAAAATAAAAAGGGACATGAAACGGAAACTTGGTCGTTGTAGGGCTTTGTAGGGATTTGGGATTCCAGAAGTCAGGGGGTACCTGTCTTGGGTGGGGTTCCATACTAAGGACTATACAGAATGTGGGGGTCTACGGTCTACCTTGGGTTTCCTCCCCTATTTGGGAAACTACGCAGGTCGAGCTGAATGCGGTTTGAAGAATTTCCCCCACACCTCCTGGAACAGTGGTATAGTTGGACCAGTACGGATCTTTGTTGACTGATTGTTCGCAAGCTGCCCCTTCCAGTGTGAGTTTTCTGTTTAAGTGCAAGATACGTGCTGCTGTCTTGCCCTTGCCCTGGGTTGTTACTATGCAACGACCACACCTACTTCAGGACCCAACATTTTGCCGAGCTCAGTAACTGGCCTACTGCGTGCTATATGGCGCCCTTTGACTGCAGAGAAGCGAGGCAAACCGCAGTTCAAGGATTGAACATTGGAATGCTGCAGTCTGCGATGGTTTCTGAAAATCGTATTGTCCAAGGGAAATTGAAAAAACCGTGACTTCTGAAATAGATCAAAACGACTGGCGGCCTTCAAATGCCATATCGAGCGCGGTGTACGTGCTTGCGCAACTAGACGGGAAATGCCTACACAAACATGACAGGATACAAATGATTCAAAACTTAGCCGGGGGGTCGGTCTTGAAATTGTGGGTACTGAGAACAGGGGTTCTAGCATTTATGAATCTATATTGGGGTCGCCACTGCTACAACCAAAAAACAAGGATAGTGGCAATACTTCCAGAACTACAGTCCTCCCCTCAACTTGGTACCTTTGCAGAACCGCCACAATGTTCCTATGCAAATCCTTGTGCTGCCCTAGCAGGGCTGAAATTAAAGGCCCAGTACTCATAAAAGCGACCAAACATAATGTTCTGCTACATACTTTTGAGGCCGTGTAAACCCCTACATAGTCACCAGTTTCTATTTCATGTTCCGCATTCCTTTCCAATTGATTCTCCATTGTTGGTAATATTTATCACCCCAATGTCCATTTCATTTTCCATTTTCTTTTCCATTTGATTCTCTATCATGGGGTACCCATAGTGAATATTTGTATACTTGGATCCCTAAACCCTAAACCCTAAACCCTGTCCCTGCCATGGAGGAGCACCCTACTCATTTCCCACACTCTTGTGAGCTGAGCTAGTGGCCAGCAGCTGGTCTCTTCAGCGCCCGCCGCGTCATTGCGTGACAAAGGGAAGGGTCATGGCATAAGCGGGTTGAATATGAACGGATTTGTGTTAAGGGTGCATAGTTTTGGGGTTGAAATAGCATTGTAAGAGCGGGTTTTAGGGTTCGGGAGCTCGGGCTGGGTTGCGCGGAGTTGGGTTTAGAGGCTGTGGGGTTCGATTTGCGGTTTAGGGTTGGGAGTTGCGACTATGACTAAGTGCATTTGCAGGCAGATAAGGCAATCAGTCCTATGAAAGTCAGGGACTGCCGGACTGCAGGGAAGCTCCTGTGGTTGAAGACTGGCATTTTCGCTGCGAGGCGAGCTTGTAACTAAATGGCTTGAAAGGTAGATGTGTAGGGTTTAGGGCTTAGTCCGCGGGCTACAAGTCACCGAAGCAGAGGTGCGGCTGAGAGCGTGAGTGCGGTCTAGGGATAATGGAATTAAACGGCAAAGGAACTTGGACATGAAGTGGGCTTCTATCATGGCCAATTTTCACCTGGGGCCATTTTAATGTAGAATTAAAAGGGCAGCCCAACACATCGAGCGCATCACACGTAAGTACACCAAAGGGAGCATGCCATACCACAGCTAAGGGCAACGGCACAGTTCTTATTTGACAGTGCGATTGGCTTTCCGAGTTCCAGAAAACGGGTACTGTTGATGTATGGCCTTAGTATACTGTAGTACCATGGTTTTCCAGGTTTAGGGTACCTAGGGTCATGCAGGACTTTGAGTATGAGCCCTTTCAACGTATCTCCTTACAGTCGCTATACCTCCCTAGGATCCCAAAGTTAAAGCGGCCCGCCACTCTTTTGAGAGGTGCTAATGAGCAAACCCTAAACCCTAACCCTAAACTCAGACCCTAAGCCCTATAATCCTATAATCCTCAACCCCTAAACCCAAACCCACAGAGTGTAATCATGTGGGTAGTTTCCAAAATCAGGATACCATGTTGGTACCCCTAAATATTAGGTGCCGTAATATAACCTTTAACCACATGGGGCCCATAGTTTTGAGAATAGCCCATGTAATCCGTGCAATCCTTGAGAAGACATCGTCTTCCCTTGGTCTGCGGCCCAAAAGCCGCGGCGGAGGACTAAACTCTAAACCCTAAACCGTGAAGCCATCCTGGCATGTCTTGGATGTAGGACATCCTGCATCACCTTCTGTAGCCCCAGTTACTAAAATGTAAATTACTTATGAAGCCAACCTTTTTTGCTTAGCCTTACACACGCCTGTCCGGCTTGGACTCCCACCTGCAAAACTCAAAGGGTCCAATTTGAGCCACCATCCTCATTCAAATTATCGGAACCTTGGTATTAAACAATTCGGGAGACTAGTTCCCCTCCATTCTTCAACCTATTGGAATTTCGGTATGAAACAATTCGGGATGCTTTCCCCAATTCTTTAAAACATATTGGAACCTTGGTAAAGAATAACTTCCCTCCAAGCGGCTCTTTCGGATGTCAGAAAGCCCAGAAACCCCCAAGCCCTGGGGAGTTCGTCATGGGAAGTAACACAAAAGGATGTGCGAAGTTTTTTTGTATAGAATTACTGAAAGGTTCAGAGTAATTATACCCAAATATCTTTACTAGCATCCCAAATTATGAGCCCTCTACGTCCCAATTAGGTTAGAGTATAGGTACCAGTTATATTTGGATTATACTTGCCCTGAACCTCCAAGCACCACGCAGTGTCCCATCTGGGATAGCATTGAAAGCAGACTTGCATGAGTTTTTTAATCCACGCTGCGCAACGCTGGTGGGCAACATCGGGCCTCGCGGCCAAACTAATTCAGCTAATCTCCTACTGGAGGCTGATGGGTAGTGATGTGCACGAGCATGAGTCAGGCAAATGTAAGTACATTCTGGTACTGCCTTACGACCCGGCATTAAGCTACCCCTGAACCTCCAAGTAGTAGTCCCCCCCAATATATACCCTATATAACCCACGAAAGTAGTATCCATTTTCTTTTCCATTATCCCAATATAACCCCAATACAACCCTGATATTGTAACCCTTAGAATAATCCCTCCTCCCCTTTGCAATCGAAAGCTTCTTTTCTTTGGGAAAGAACGGTTTACGGGGTAATGTAGACCCATGATTAATGAACCCCCCTCAGTTTAAGGCCCAAATATTAGGATCCCTATTATAATCCCGATTAAGGGGAGGGGGTTTATTAATCACCGGTTTACTAGTCATTAACAGCCAAGGTCCGGGTCAGCCTGTAAGCAATGCCCAAGGAAACCCAAAGACCCATTGGGGCAATATTAGGGTTACATTGGGGGGTTATACTGGGATAATGGAGAATAAAATGGAAAGTACTATTTAGGGCTTAGGGTCTAGGACTTAGCAGGAGCCAAGTACAATCTCCTTAGCTAGCCGAAGTGATTAACCTGAAGCAAGCTATGATTGATCATTAGGAGGACTTCATTCCAAGAATCTGCCTTGCTCTTGTACCCTCTACAAGTTCCTACACTGAAATACCAGACACTGGAGGCTTAGCAGTTTCCAGATTTGACCCGTACCTTTGCTCTGCGGCGGCCTGCAGAGCTCTGTCTGGGGGGTGAAGCAGTGAAGCAGGGCCCTTATGCTTCCAAGGCTGGAACAGCTTCCCAAGGCGTTGAGACATCTCTTGGCAGTTCCCCTCAGTTCCCACCTCACCGCAAGAGCTTTGTGTAGAGTACCTGAACTCTTGACGTTGCTGTTGCTTACTTGTCATAGCCGGCGAGGGCTGCTGTATACCCACAACACTGACAGGGATGACCTGGAAAAGGTCCCTTACATTGGCAAAACACCTGCTTGGGAGTTTCTCCAAATGATCCCTATAGAAGGCCTTATAGGTTAAAGAGGGATCGCTACATTCTCCTTGCAGGAGTTCCTGTACAGGCCAAAGTCCAGATTAGGGACATCCACATCTAGAATCTAGAACCTATAGTCCCACTTAAGAAGATAGAATATGTCTTTTGGGTATATTAGAATATAATCCCCATATACCCCAGATTCTATCTACTTAAGGGGGACTATACACCCTGAATACTAAACCCCCCACCGAGCTCGGCAAACAGGCGCCAATCACATCCGACGCGGCGATCGACAGGACCCACCCGAGGGTTATGATGTGGGGTGCAGAGTTCAGGCTTCTTTTGGGCTCGGTATTTTGGGGGCAAGGGTTTGGTGTTTCGAGTAAAGGTGCGTGCGGGCAGATTTAGGTGCAGCAAAAAAAACGGATACTTGTCAGTGCATGGGTATTTGAGGGTCCCTATATGCACGTCCTTTTTCGGCTCGTCATGGCTTTCGGTCACGCGTTATAAATGCCATACTACCCAAATGGCATGAAGGCTCATGGGTGGTTTTGAAGTATGATCCTTATGACCATCCAAAACGGCCGCTTAAGCTATGTTGAAGAATATCTGGCTGTACGTTTTAGCGTGATTATTGGGAGCGCTGTAGGGGTCACCTGTAACCCCAACTACCTACAGTTTAGTAGCAATTGCCCCCTGACTAGAAGGATAAACAATTGACACGTAGGTAACTGAACCCTAAACCCTAAACCCTAAACCCTTTGTTTATACATGCTAGGACTTGCTTCAGAGAGCTTTGGATTCAGGCCAAGGTGGTATGCGCATGCACCGTCTTATGCCTGGCTGGGACAAGTTGCGCCCTTGTATCGTCAACTCCTTATAAAACCCTAGGGATCCATGTATGTAAATAATCCCTACATTGGGCCCCAAAGTCTGTAAATATTACCTACATTGGGCTATTTGGATCCCTAGGGAAAGTTCTGGACACCTGAAGCCTTGTTAGTAAGCGACCGCAGGAAACTGCAACCCATAAGCTATAGATGCTATAGAGTTAGACCAAGCTTTAAAAGACCAAGCACTTCGAGGTACTGCGTTCGGTAGCCTTACTCTTTGGTCTCAGCTTCATTGCAGCATCCACTTACGGATTGAGTGGATCCCATGGCTATGTCGCTGAAACTATTGGTTCCTAATGTACTTACAAAGTCCTAGGATGGGTACGGAAACGGGGTAGAATAGTAGCGATGCCTCGCGATGCGCTCAGAACCTGGCTGCCCCGTCAACCGCAAGTTTGCAATATAAAAGGACTTGAAGCTTTGGAAACAAGATTCATGGTGTTCTGAGGTAAAAGCACTGACTCAACAATCAAGGTCGAGATCTATTTTTACGCAGCAAAGCTCAATGAATTACACTACTCGCCGAAAAATCATGCGAGCCGCGGCAGTCAGATGTCTTCGATGGGATCATCAGGAAGAGCCTAGGGCTCTCAACAGGATGCTCACAACCAAGAGGAATCGAGGCTCCGAAGTAATTGCTGCGAAGTATGGCTATGGCTAGGAGTAGAAGGCCAAAGGCTATAACTTAAACAATGTGACCGGTGGCCCCAGCTTTGACGACATGAAGCTGCCAGTGTGTAAGGAGACGTACCTCACCTGGGTATAGGGATTTCAGACTTAAGGCCTGCAGCCTATGGTTGGTAGGCTATTGGTGATTTGCCGCTTCGCTAGGGTTTTTGGGCTATACGAGAAAGCGGTTCCAAGAGGAACAGCAGAGGTCGATTCAGGCGACTACGGAGATGCCCAGATAGCTGCTAGCTGAAAAGTTTCAATTCCTCAGGGGCTCCAACTCTACAAATAGTACGTATACTCCTAGACACTCCATCTACCCTTGATAAAATCTAAATAGGCACCATAATATACCTCTACTTAAAGGGTAGAGGGAGAGTCCTGGCTGGTACCTGAAGTTCATAAAGTACCTACATTAGGTTACGAGGAGCCTCGAGGTTCCCCTAGAAACCTCAAAGCGCGGCCGACAATTAGGCATGATTCAACATAAACATCGAAAGCGCGTAGAAGACTCGACATAACTGTAGCTAACACTTCTGGACCAGGTGCCTATTATGTGGAGAGTAGCATGTTAGGCCCCTTTGAAATTCCCCGCATACAAACCCCAGTAAACCCTTATGGAACAAGCGCTTGCATGACACTTGTCACTTGATTTTCTACTAGCAGGTAACACCCAAATACTTTTCCCGAACAAAAAAAGGAAAAAACATTGCTGCGTCGATGATGCCCCCCAGCCCCGTCGGCAAATTTACAGTAGGGGACCATCCTCCTACTAGTAATGGTGTAATTGTGAATCTATAGAGACCCGAATATCGCAACAGTCATCCCTTGTGGTCACTGTTAGTGGGTGGGCAGAGCGAACTAGACTCAGTGCTTCTCAAGTGCTCAAGATGGAGTGTAATCTGAGAACGCTCACAAAATTTCACTCCCACTCTCCCTTTTATGGGTTTACGGTACCAGTGGGTTCTATAAGCCCTGCATTTTACAAGTTGCCATTCCCTTTTCTATTTTTTTTGATTCTCCACTATTCTATCCCCATGCTCCCTCAGTCCCTACATCGTCCCATATACACGTGTATACACATCTCTGTATACATCAGTTTTCAACCCAAGAAAGTAGATGTAGGGCTCAGGCGAATCTCCAGCTTTCAGGCCTTAGTTGCAGCTGAAACTGCCTAGCTGTCTGCGGTACTCCCAGCAGTGCAGCTGCCATTTCTGTTTATTAGTAGCAACACCACCAGCACCAGCAGCACCATCACCACCGCTTCTCCCTCCATTCTCTTCCTACTCCTCCGGCTGCTGCTATCAAACTTCAAAAAATGATTGCAAATACTAGACATTATGCCGATCATCAATACTATCAAACTTAGCAGTACTGGCAATACTATTGTTCTACAAGTGATGGCAGAAGCCACGCTGAGCAGGTGCAAGGTTTCGGCAAAGATTCCTGCGGCTCTCACAGAACTTGTCAAAAAGACCAGCTGCCAATTGCAGAGAGGTTCTGCAGGCACCAACAGAATTTCAAAGCTCACAGAAGCCTAAACATCCTTCTCAGTCTTGGGCTGTGTTTGCTGAAGGATCTTCTTATCCCTCTGGAACCTACAATGTATGCTTAGTGTTAGTTGCACTTGAAGATCTGAGCGCCCAGCGGCGCAGTTGACTCAGCAAATTGGGATGACGGCTGCGACAATGATGCCTTTCTCATCCGAGTTTTTTGGGACTTAGAAGCAACGTTGCCAACAACCTCCGGAACACTGTTAATGCACAAGCAGGTCGCACCAAGCACGGAGATCATTGTCTAACGTTTAACAATAGACATGGGCATAGCACCAGCAAGCGTCATTGTCACAGTGGTTAAGCTGGTGCTCGTACTGGTGGCCGATGAACATGTTGCGGTTCTAGTACTGGTGGCCAGCATAATAAACGTGTTTTGATTCCAAGATAGAGGTGTTTCTCATCGTGAATTACAACTGCCCCAAAATATCCTGATTGCAGAAGACCAGTCAGTAAGGAGCCCCTGTGTACTCAAAACACATCTGTCCTTGGTGCTTTGGTAAGGAGTGGGTCTGGAGTTCAGGGGTCTAGGGGTTTAGGATAAGCAATATGGACTACTACTGCCACCTATGCGGGAACTATTACATGGATCAACCCCTTGTCCCCTTTGGAATTCCGAGTTCTTGTTTCCTGAGGCACCCGAAAACGTCTTCCGTACGTGCTATGATAGTCGGCAAGTGAGGCAACAAGGAAGCCGCCACAGGATCTTAAAACAGACAGGCCCTGGGGCCCTAAGGAATATATGATATATGGAGAGTATAGGAGTATTCTAGGGATCCTTGTCATGCATTTTGAACTCCTACATACTGCTAACCTTGCAGCCCAAACCATTGCTAAACAATGGTTTAGGGATGCAACAGAAATATGTAAGAACACCCCTTGTACTGTTTCACTCAATACATGAACCTACCCCTGAGCCAACAACAGCTCGTTCGGCTCCTAGTGCACCCGTGATTAGGGGTGGAACACTCGTGAAAATGACAGCCAAAGGGGAAACGGAATAATTCTTTTGAAGGGACCCCAGACAGTATCCATCATTCGACCACGAATATGTCAGTTTTCAAGACAACTATATAGCCACGATTAAGAGGACACCCCAGAAGGGACGACTAGTTGCTGGAAACACAAAGCCCTAGTCCCGATGTATGTATGTATGTATGTATGTACAAATCCCTATAACCCCCCAACTACATAGAATAACTGCAGCATAACCCCTACAGCAACTCTAAAGGGACCACTACAAATTACAATTACGTCCCAAATACAATACGGTAGGTTCCCAAAATAGGAGGACCCCAATATAGACCCCAATATACTATAGTCCTTATAATGGGGGTGCCAAAAATTTCCCTCTTTTGGAAACCCTAATCCCTGTATACCTCTAAGTAACTCAGCTTCCATGTCATTGTCCATTTTTTTCTAAATTTGACTTTCCGTTGTTGGGGTAGTAATATCCCTGAATCCTAAACCCTATAAGATTAAGACCTATAGACCCCCTACAAAACCCCTATAAACCCCTTTAAAGGTACCCTTCATTTTCGGAAACCCCCATAGTACCCGGCCTGGCTAGGTTGAGCGTCAACGGAGCCCGAGCGAACGAACTCGCCATCGATGCCCGAACCTGGATGAAGGTCTTCACGGGGGGGTCCTAAACTTGGGGGTACCTATTTGGGGTCCCCAAAATGAGTCTTACATTATTTTGGGGTCTCTATGGTTGAAGATTTTGAGGGGAGAGAGGGGCTTCGGTAAGTCCTAGGGCTAAGGTGGTACAGTTGGATTCAAGGGTTGTCGGTTTGGTCGGGGTTTGGTGTTTGAGGGTTAGAGGGTTATAGGGCAAAGGGTTTGGGTTTGGGGTCTGCGACTTTAGCAGTCTGAAAGCTTTTTGTCTTTTGGATGTCTTGCAGTGCTGCGGTCAGCAGGATTCAGAACATTAAGTTTAGGCTCTTGCCCATAGAGCCCAGGTACGTATGCAATTAGTGCACACGCTGGCCCAAAGGCTCCAGTATACAAGTAAGACTCATGTTTATTGACATGCATGAACATAGTCCATTCCGGATATTTTCACGACCAATGGCCGTAGCCCTCCGACTGCAGGTAATCGCCAGGTAGTTCTTCAACATGTACGCACGCGCCACGGGGCAGATGTGCGCAGCCTAAGTCCTGAACTCCGGTTGAAGGCTGACTTCCAATAACGAGCTTCACTGCCGGGATCATGAAAAAGAAGCCCTAAAGCCACACATTTTTGAGATGTCTCTGTATGGGGGTTTCCCAAAATTAGCGGTACCCTTTTATTTGGATTCTTGTAATAAGGGTTATGGTATTTTCAGATCTAGATTGGGGTCCCCCGTATGTAGGGAAGCTAGGATATGGGGACTTTGGAGAAAAGCCTGTGGAATCCTGTAGCTATTGACCTTGGAAAAGCTACTCCACTCCTGCAAAACCCTAAGCGGACTAGTGGCTCAGGCGGGGATGTGGTCATGTAGGATGCTTAATATCAAGCGTTACCCCGAACATGCCGGGTTCCTAAAAACTGGAACCTTGGGGTATGCCTTCCCGCCAGCCCAACATTGCCTATCCGATGCGCGATACTGCTCCAAGCCCCCAAACCCTGCGCAAGAAATAAAATAGTTTCCATGCGATGTTCAAGTACTTTCCTTGCATTGACCATCATAGCCTCAAATTTTCCAATCTTGTGTCATTGTGTTACCCTACAGCCTAAACCCTAAACTCTCCACCCTGAACCCTAAACCCTCTACCCTAGACCCTTTCCCCTAAACCCGAAACCCTCTACCCTAAACCCTCTACCCTAGACCCTAAACCCTACACCCTAAACCCTCTACCTTAAACCCCTTATAAGTCTGGGAATCCCAGCTCAATCCCATCACCAGCTGCATCATAGGAGTTGGCAGTCGAATGAGTCGGGGATGCTGTCCCCTGTCGGCCGGACCCCCACAATACTTACGGTTTAGGGTTTAGGGTATGGGGTTTAGGGTTTAGGGGGTATAGGTACCCATTGGGGTAATATTGGGGCTATATACGGGTTATGGAAAAGAAAATGGAAACTACAGGAATGATAGGGATTAGATAGAGGTATAATATTAAATGGAAACTTGGGTTGCAGGTTTTAGGAAGCAATGTAAGGTGTAGACTTTAAAGCTTTGGGCTTAGGGATTTGGGTTCTGCTTTATGGCAACATGCATGAGGTCTGCAGCTTAGGGGCTCTGGATGGGCGCCAGCCGGCCCTTGGAACTTGAGAGTCCAGGACAGACACTATGCAGGAGATTCTCCGGGGTATTTTTACAAGGTAGCATAAAACCATCAGTGAACACCAGGTCAGGATTTTCAGCATCACCTGCAGAAGCAGCAGGCGAGCAGTGAGGAAACAATAGTTCCACTGTGAATAAGAATCTTGCCAGAACCACTCCGCTTGATGGTTCTCGACGTACTGTGGGGGTACTCAGTGGGGCAACATTTCCTCCATCCACCGTAGCTATTCAGTGTAAGCTTCCACCCTTCTAGTTGCTATAGGTGAGAACATAGAAGGTCCAATTCCCTTTGAGTTTCCGCCGTATGCCCAAATCCTAAGGTGGGACATCGCATTCTAACGCATGATCCTATCCCAAGGGCTCCAAATAGCCAAATGTAGGAATTATCTATATATAGACTTCAGAACCCAATGCAGGTACCATTTTACAGACTTGGGGCCCTATACAAGCCTTATAAAACCCCAGTTTCCATAGTATTTGTCCATTCTCTTTTCCAGTTGAGTTTCAAGTATTGCGGCAATGTCATTTGTAGACTTGGAGCCCCAGGCTATCTGCAGACTATCTTGGCCCGTGTCAAGCAGGCCGATTGAACAACTTTGTCCTTGCCCTCTATCTGTGAAACTCGTGCAATCACCTGACGGAATAAATGACCACTAGCTGGTGAATATTGAAATTATGGTGTATAATGAAGGGAATTATATGGAATTGACATGTACACACAGAGATATACACATATCATTAAGTTATGCTTTAATGCATTGGACTAGTCACTATTTTGGGGTCCGGGGGCTACTGCGACTCGAAAGGGACGACCTCCCAGCCGGAAAAGGAGACCCACATGTCACGTGTGAGCCACTGGGTTGGCCCCTAAAGCCCTTTGAAAAATATTAGTATATAGGGTCCCTTATGAAAGCCATTAGGGAAAATATTAAATATACCAAGGGCCTACCCAGGCCATATAGTCTGAACTAAATTCTCAGAAGTCCCGACTAAGCAGGAGCGCAGCCAGCATTGCAGCTCAAAGTTAGGGAAGGGATAAGGGGGTGTAAGGCACTGCTACCTGCAACATCTACAGGGGAGTTTCAAAATTACCGGGCCTCCTTTGGACCCTCACATACTGAGGTCGCTTCGGAGACCCCCCATTTATGGAACCCCTACATTGCTCGAGGTTCTTGTAAGTCACGCAACGAGCCTTTCCGGTCATCAGATAGGCTGTGCATGGTGCTACATAACAACGCAGTGCCTGAACAACACTCTCGTGGCCATTCCTACTTACCTCGCCGTGCGGAACTGTAGCGTGGCATTGCGCACATCGTCTAACACCTCCCACATCAACCTACTGAAGCCCTAAATGGTTCCCGAAGGTTGCAGTCACAGCCTGAGTAGTTTGGAGCCCTGAACGCATTACGCTAGACATATGCCAAAGACCTCCCCCCAGCCCCAACCTCAACTTCCAAGCCTAACCAGGTCGACAGGATTGAGTGCAACTGCGACATACGCATTTGCAAGGAGCGGAGACGACAAGTTTGAAAAGCTTATAGGCACGAACGCATCTACTGATAAGGGATATTTATTGCCTAGTCCAACTATCCCTTACAATTTGGGCCTTACTTTCTTCAAGCGCTTCGCCTACTTTGGATGGGACTCCCGAATCTTTATCCACATGGCCCTGAGGATGATGCCTAGAAACCGACATGATCCCTCATATTCCTACTTGGACATCTAAGGGCAGCTATCAGTCTTTCAAAATTATATGTACCCAAATATGTTTTGACTCTTGTCATCCCACTCCCATTTTTGAAGCCTTGTGTTTAATCCGAACCCTTAACCCTAGACCCTGAACCCTAAAGCCTAAACCCTGCACCCCATATGCAGACTGCCTGCTGGCTTGCAGCAGCAAATGCACGAAGGGTAGTGTGGACAGAATCAGGCTAGGACCTGAAATGGAGGATACAGGGCATATATGGGGTCTAGGGTTCAAGCGGGTTCTATAGGGATGTAGGGATATAAGGGTTCTTTAGGATGTATGGGGATATGTAGGGTTTAGGATTCAGGGATTTAGGGTTTCCCAAAAATCAGGCATACCATTTTGACAGTCCCGATAATAAAGGTTAGTATGTTGGGGTCTAGGTTGGGGTCCTCCTATTTCTGGAGACTACCAAGTGTTTGAAGCTTGGGGCTTTTTACGGGGCTTGACATTTAGGATGGATGAGGCTCAGTGTTTAAGATTCGCAGGCATTTATATTAGGGTTCATAGGTTGATCTACATAAGCATTGGGTTCTGAGATGAAATATTGTGTTAGCCTCTGCATTATGGAGGAACTCAAAAAATGTGCATAGCTTTGATGGACGCAAGGATTGAAAAAGGATTGTCGGCAACTTCAATTGAGACATGATAAAAAGGTAAATAGTGAGGCTTCTTTCCTAGTTAGTGTAACATGGTTTATCCCCAAACCCTGAAGTTTAAGCTGGGGAGCTAATATCGGGCTCAAGGTTTGCAGGGAGGAATTGCTTCGCAGTCCAAAGGACGGCGAGGGGGCATACGCCGAAGTTTGTTCTGAGATGGCCTAGGTAAATCTCTGCCTTTGACAACCTGGTGAAAGTTTTTTGGTCGAGGCTTGTGTCAGGATCTGCCTAGAGGGCAGGGAACGTAACAGCCTCATGCGCCTGCCATTTCAGCCAAGTGTGGTCTTTATTAGTGTGCGTACTGGTATTCTTGTTTCTCTTGCTGTTGTTGTTGTTGTTGCTGTTGCTGTTGCTGTTGCTGTTGCTGTTGCTGTTGTTGTTGTTGTTGTTGTTACAATTTTCATTGATTAGTACGATTATCGTTACTCTTATGTTCTGAGGGCATCTGCATGCTGTCTTCTGAAAGTGCATGTTTCTCCGAGGTTAACGCATGTCGTCGGGGAACTGCCAAAAGTTTTGATTGTTTCATCTTTCCTTATGGTAGTTTCCCAAAATAGGGGATCCCAATATAGACCCCAAAATACGAGAATGCTTATCATGGGACCCCTTAAAAGGTACTCCGTATTTTGGGAAACCCCCTTCCAGGCCTTTACTCTACGCAGTCAAGCAATGGGGCATTCCCTCAGTCCTTGTATGGTTCCACTGACCTTTTGAAGCTTTTTGCATTCCAATATGAAGCCCTTCCGACCGAGAAGCGCATGGGTGGGTTTATTAACATGATCCTCTATGATCCGGAACAGAAACCTGCTCCGATCCTGGGGAATCCCCGTAAAGACTGCCGTCCTTTCCTAGAGTGGGATATGCGGTAATGTCTTTAAAAAAGGGGGCCCTCATACAAAACTGAATATGATATGCTCCTGATTGAAAAGATTACCTTAACCAGGCCTCTGATTCTTCCAAACCCCCATGTGGGGTGACGTGTTAGTTTACCCTGAGGGTCCAAGGACCCAAATAATAGGGTTTTAGGGCTCAAATACTATAATATTAATGATATTTGGAAAACCCTATTATTTGGGTCCTGGGGCCCTCAGGGTTAGGGTTTAGGCAAGGGTGGGCCCTCTTCCACTCTTGGGGGCTGCACGCATTGCCAGCCCTCCGAGAGCTTCTGGGCCCAACTTCCCCATGTGCCCCGCAATCTCCTAGCAAGCTTGTTTGAGGGTTTAGGGTTTAGGGTTTAAGGGTTCAGGGTTTGAAGGTTTGAGGGTTTAGGGTTTGAGGGTTTACTGGGTTGCTGTTAAGGAACTTAATTCAAGTTACTATATTTGGCGAAACCCCCTTTTATTACCAATATATATACCGATTATGGTAACTTAATTTAATCCCTTAGACATCCTTAGACAACAACCCAGTTTAGGGGCGGTTTGGGGATGAGGGCTCAGGTCTAAGGACTTTCTCCCCTGCACTGCTATTTGAAACCCCCGAGCCCCTAACAATGAGCATATGAGCCGTAGTCTAGACTCCTACTATCGCCCTTAATCGCCCCTACAGGAGTCCCCTACATAACCCCTTTTAAGGAGTTTAGACTGTGACTCATTTCAATGTGGATCGGAGGGTGGGGATGATGTCGTATGAGCAGCGGCTATCGCGAGGATTGTAGAATCTTGGAAGGCTAGATCCCCAGGCAGTGCAAGGGACATGCTTTGTGCGTTTGTTACGAATGTATGAATGCTGGCCTGAAACAAGCGTAAAACTTGCAACTAAAAAAAGTTGTAGGAATCTGGAGCTCTATTTGCTGTGCACTTCAAGATTACCCACGACATTGCCAGCTGGAGGTCCGATACGAAACGTTTCTGGGCCCTCACTATAGTTCAGCAAAGAAGGCAGAAGCGCCGGTCGCATGGGTCCAACATTCGCATATGGGTGCCCCGTGAGGTCATGGAATTCTATGTCGGTAGTGCCTTCTAGCCGTAGCCTCTAAGCTCGACATCCAACACGCAAAAGCCAAAGCCCACAACCCTATAACCCTATCTTTGTTTCCGTACTTACACGACTCCTCCAGGCGCCGGTTGCGATGGCGCGCCACGTCCCAAGTGGACGGCCGCACCTCTTCCCACTTTCACTTGTCAGCTTATGACAGCTGGCGACGTCTTTGTTCCCAGTATAAGGGCAACAATAGCAGCAGTCGTCACCGCCATAGCAGCAGCAGCAGCAGCAGCCGCTGGGACAGCAAAAGTAGGAGCAGATTGGGGAGAGAAGATCATGTGTCGGCCTAGCATTAACTGGATCGCTGCTCGCCCCTTTTGCACAGCGTCTCCTTACTCTACTGGCGTGCAACATTACTTGACATGTACAGTGGCATGTCTTCTATGACCTGAGATAGGGCTGCAGCAGCAGCGCCCAAACTGACAGAATGCAATGATGGGCTATTATGCGGAGCGGTTGAAACAAAACAAAATGCGCAATAATAGCAGTCGCAACGACAGCATAACAGTCATAACGCAGGCAAACTGTCATGACAACAACAGTAGCCATCACAATGCTTCACGAAGCGTAAGCCCCACAAGAGACATGCATTGAACGTCTCACTGCGAGTGTACAGGAATGCCATGCCATAAAAAGGTGTTTAGGTGTCGCCCTGACAGTTGCCTTGGTAGCACGTGCAATAGTAGAAGAAGCAGAAGCAGCAGAAGCAGCAGAAGTAGCAATAGCAACAGCAATAGCCATTCAATCTGTTGTAAAACCTACTGCCTAGGCCGGGGGGGCGAGGCGGAGTGGTAGTAGTAGTAGTAGTAATAGTAGTAGTAGTAGTAGTAGTAGTAGTAGTAGTAGTAGAGGGGTAGCCAGCAGCGGCAGTAGCAGTAGCAGAGAAGCAATAGCAGCGTAGTAGTAGCAGTGGCGGTACAGCACACACTACGCAATGTAGACATGAACCCTTTTATAACCCTAAGGGTCCAAGCACCCAAATAATAGGGCTTTAGGGCCCAAATACTATAAACAATGAGGGCAAGTCTTTTCCCAGTGTGCATTTAGTGGCGAAGCTGCTATACTATATGCCATTCGAGAATGCTCAAGGACCTCGGGTTTAGGATTTGGGGTTCAGGGTTTAGAGTTTAGGGTTTAGGGTTCTGAGTTTAGGGTTCTGGGATTTGAGCCCCATCCGTTTGCTCAGCTTGAACCCATGCCTCGGACTAAGAAATTGAACTTTGCACAGGGCTGCAGCAGACTCCAGGGGCCGGACCGCAGGATCCTGTAATTATTGCTGAAGGAAAGTTTCATGTTGTACATTTCTTGTGTTATACAGTAGATTGTCACATTTGCACCATTCTAGAATGTTTGTAAACGAGAACTACCACAAGCTCCGAAAGAGCTATCTTGAATGATTACCCGAGAAATATATGAAACCTTCTCCGAGGTTTACGTGTGATCAACGCTCCAAGATGCCTTCAACTCTTCCTGTCAGCTGGGGTGCTGGCCATGTTGAAGTTCGACCTGACAAGTAAAAGGCAGCGTTCACCCTCTCGAGGCTCAGCTTAGGGTTTAGATTTACGTGTCAGGGCTTTGGGGGCCCTGCGGCACATACAATTGTTGCAGTGCTCTCTCCCTACCTCATGCATCTCGGGAAGCAGGCAATTTTGCTGCCGGGAGGAATGCTAGCTCGCTCCACCCTAACGCATCCTGAAGATTTTGGACAGGGACACCAGTCGTACCAGGGACGCTGCTGATGCTCAATCCTGGTCAAGTCCAGCCCTGAACCGTCTTAACCCTTAACCCTAAGGGCTGAACGCTAAACCCTAAACCAGACTGTAGCTCTTCAGCTCCGACAAATACTGACTGGGAACTACAGCAGGCGTCCTAGACTCCGCGAAACTAACACATAGGCCCACAAAGGCGCCCCTGGGTAAGGCTGCTGTCCTTTAAACGCGCACTACGCGGGGTTGCGTGTGGGTATACACCAACTCCGTGGTAGGTGGGCAATGCGGGCCTGGATTTATGGGATTGCTTGCAATTTGATGCCTACGAGAACAAGAACAGACATTTCGGGACCATTCCTTGAACCAGGTACGTTACACGAAACAGAAATATCGGAACTCTGCACAGCCGTGAACCCCTACCTAAACACCCAGACCCACGTACCTGTACACGCCAACATCATTTCTGCAGACTATCATGCATTTATCCTCTGCGGAGTCAACGCATCCCATATTAGCACCTATAGGCCCTAGCTCTCAAAACCTCATCCTCCCAACATTGCCTTAAACATCAATACTGGCAGCCGACATTTGCATCATATGCCAAAATGAAATAACCGTAGGTGCTCTCTGAGGTATCCTTGCTTGAGATATTCCACTCCCAAGTTTGGACGGGCAGTCTCTCTCTCTCTCTCTCTCTCTCTCTATATATATATGTACAGATATGTACATATGTGTAGATTTAGAACCCTAAACCCTATATATAAATATATATGTATGTATATGTGTGTCTCTCTCTCTCTCTCTATATATATATAATATCCCCTTATGAGTTGGTGCAGAATTCCAAGCACCCGGCGCCGCCGCCACGTCGGCATCAGTGCTAGCCGCAGCTGTACGGAAGCTTGGCGGAACAGGATGAAGGTTTGCCTGGAATTTCCATCGGGGTCATGCGAGCCATAGCCTAAACCCCCATAGTGTCCCGCTTAATAACCCTATCCTATCGTACTCCTGTAGGTACCCCCTATAATCATGTGAGGAGGAATGAGGATTCAACTTCAGAATCGGATGGAGTCTTGCCTTACTGCATCCGCCCCAGCCAAGATTGTCTGAAGACTATGTAGGGGGCTCAAGGTTCTTGATACGGCATGACAAAGCATTCTCTGTAAAAGGGATGCAATGCTCGCAAATTTGAATCGTGATCCTTAATTAGCAAAGAGTGCAAGTCTACGAACAATACCTGCGCTGGGCTACTTGGATCCGTAAGGTAAGGCTCACCAGAAGTGTATTCCTTAGGTGGACCGCCCCACCCTGTGATAGTGACTATAAGGGATAAGAAGGATTTTTAATACAATTCGGGTCTCCTTGTATTCCTATCATACCACTATTACAGGGGGGGGGGTCCGCCTAAGGTATAGCGTAGATTCACGCACAGCCAACGCCTACGTTGAGTGCTAGGTTGAAGGATGTCTGACATGTCTTCAGCTTTGGTGGGCTTTCCCCTAAGGGTCCAAGTACCTAAGTATGTAATAAGGCCCAAAGTACCTAACTATATAGGAACCCATCATCTGGGCCCAAATTTATCTACTATTTTCAGTACTTTCACCCTGAGGGCTTGCCTTGCAATTCAAACTTGCAATCATCGTAGTCCTTGTATAACTATGGCACACTACTCCTCGACCACCCTATTCCAGTTACTTGTCGCCGAACTAGAATATTATGCCAGCAAGACGGGCTGCCTTTGAGTTGCTAAGTCGCGTATGTCCCAAGATCTGACGCCACAAGACAGGGAAGTCTTAGGGCGGATGTTATCCGGATATATTGGGGTTATATAGGGATAATGGAAAAGAAAATGGAAACCACTATATTGTAATAGTGTGTGTATATATATATACACATTTATTTATTTATCTAGTCAACTTAAAAAATACAGAGGAATGATTTAGATATGCTCTATGCTCCCGAGTCCTGTGGAAAGTTGCAACCTGCCTGGCGCTAGCGAGTTGCCATCCCGCTTTAGACGGCTTTCGCTTATACAGCCTCCATGCATACGTCTGAACCATCAGAGTCCCAGTATCTAAGCAATATAGGCCTTAACCCAGACCTCTACATCACCAATCCAAACCAAACGCCGCCCCAAGTACCTTACCATGGGCTAATTAGTTGAGCAATTTTAGAAACAAGCCGGCTTCTCATCCAGTAGCGCTCGCACCTGGACCGAAGTAGCCTGAGAAGCTTGCCAGCGGATTATCGCCATTTTGGACTGTCCTCTAATGCAGCTTCTTTTGGTATTGCTACAGCTATGCAGCGGACAGTTCCGGTAGGGAGTATGACCCAGACTCTGCAACGGTTTAAGTCTAAGTGCCCAAGCACGAGCTGTTCATGACAGTGGAAACTGGGAATTGCAGGTTTGACGTCCTTTGCGGAAGTAATAATACTTCACAGTAACCCTTTGACCCTAAGGGACATGTGGCGTAAGTGTGTTCTGGGGAGCAGATGGCCGAAGCAGAACCAGCAGCAAAATAAATCGAAGTACTAGAAAATATAGTGCCGCCAGTGCGAGAAGCGCGCGTGGTCGCAGTGGTGGCGGCTGCAGTGATTGCCTTCAAGGTGGCGATAGCGGTGGCGATAGCGCGAGCGGTGGCGGTAGTAACCCGGTAGTAATGACAATCACAGTAGTGTGTCAGACCAGAAATCAGCATGAATACTTTCAGTAGGAACAACAATAGCCCTGTCTATCCTTGCACCAGGCCCACTGCCAGCTCTTCCGCCGCGGGCGTGTCCATCTACCAGACACGCAGAGTGTTGGGCTCAGAGTTGCTGGTTTGGGATTTGGGGTGCGAGATCATGCATACCAAGGCTAAACTTCTCATAGGTCCTGTTTTCTTTCTATCCAAAACCTCTTCATAAGGTACCGGTTGTGGCACACAAGGTCCAACAACGAGTGATTGCAAGAACCAACCCGGCCTACATGCCGTTTCCGTTAGCCTTCGAGTGTGCAGCCCTCCACCACCAACGCCGAAGCCCTCGCGGCCACCGCCACCATCACCAACACCACCAACACCACCAACACCACCAACACCACCAACCACCACCAACCACCACCAACCAGTAGCAACAGCACCACCACCAACAGCACCATCACCAACGCCATCATCCCTACTGGCACTGCTCCTGTTGCTTGTTTAGGCACAACAAAAAACATTGCCTCCTGACGCCATCCCCGCCAGCTGCCGGTACTTGCGCCACCTGAGCTTCACCAGGAAACGCTGGGTCTCAAATAAGGCGTCCAACTTCAGACAGGCTTAGACTGTTCATGGGCCCTTCCAGTTCAGGGTGCGTAATGATGTTGAAGGTTGAAACCTCACTACATCCAGTCTGACTCTCATTTGTGATATTACGTATTACGACTATTACATGTATGATTGCGTATACTATTACAATTACATACTATTACTGCTACTCTTACTCTTACCACTAATTACTTTCATTACTACTCCCTAGAGCTCCAAGTTACCTAAACAATGGGTTCTAGGTTCTATATAACCTGTAATTACATATCCCAAGAGCCTACTATCTAAGTAACTGGGAGGCCACCCTACACCTTAAACTCTAGACCCTATGAGTCCTATAACCCCCTGGGCAACGTAGAGCTAAACCCTAAATCCTAAACCCTATTGAAGTAACTGGGGGCCCTGGGGACTATTATTACTATAGTGTCTTCATAACAGAGGATACGGCCCCAGGCGTCTGCGTCCGCCAGAACCGCTGCAAAGTCTGCCAAGTCGGAGACCTAAGCTAGCAAATGCTTACCCTATAGGGCTCCATGTCTATAAATAATACCCACATTGGGCCCGAAAGTCTATGAACATGACCTACATTGGGCTACTTGGAGCCTCAGGGTTGGGGTTTAGACTTTAAGGTTTAAGGTTTCGGGTTTAGGGTTGAGGGCTTAGGATGGTTTAGGGTTTGAGGCCAGGGTTTAGGGTTTAGGGACCAGGGTCTATCAGTAAAGAATGGAAAGATTGAAGCTTGGATGTGTGGTTTAAGGTTTGAAGGATTTGGGTGTTGGCTTTAAGGGTGAGGGGTTGAGGTTGACGGTCTAGGCCCAGTCTAGGCTGTAGAGTTTGGGGACCTTCTAAAATATGCAATATGAAACCAGAATGCAAGCCCGGCTTCCGTTTCATTTTCCAAATTCTTTCTCTTCTATGCTTGCCCGTTCTTGGGTTATATGGAAATCTGTTTTGAGTTCCCCTGTTTCTGCAGGCTTTGAGAATACAAATTTGGGGCCTTTGATTTTAGTTGCTGGGTTTTGTTTAGCACCGGTAGCTCAGCAGCATCAAGCCATTTGGGCTTCAGATGGTGTAGGGAGAGACTTGCCGTTCAATCGCGCATGCTCACAGCTTCCAAGCAGGGAACGTTTTTTTTTCTACACTGCAGCTCTAGTGCGTGGGTCTTTGTGCCGTTGATGCAGGAAATCTTGAACGCGCGGTAGACGATATACTGAACAATGAAGCAGAACAATGTATCTCAAGTATTCTACGTTTTCTCCAGGCGACAGTGTGTTTACCGTAAACTGTTTACCATGGCTGCAAAGGTTTGAGTGCACCGACCAACCACTTACAAAAAGTGGAAGCCGACGGGATGTCGTACCTGTTACCACTACTGCTTTGCACTCCCCACCTACCTATTTGGCCCCGAGATTTTCCTAGTTGAAAGCTGCAACTACTCATTCTGAGTTCGCACTATAGGGAGTAGAGCTCATAGCTCGGGTGCAGGAAAACTGACTGTTTGCAGTGCCTGGAACAGCGCAAAGGGTTGCATGTCGGCGAAAAGAGATTCCTTCACGCTCAGAAAATGAATCTCACGCATTTCTAGAAATTTCTTTGTGCATTAGCTCAGTGGTTTTGTGCCATTTGCACTGGGCTGTTGCCTTCGGCAATTACAGGGGAGTACCTTGTATACGCCTTTTCTATCCAATATCATGCATGTCTGTCCACCCCACGCCATTTCATCCCCTCCCCAACGCCTCTTCCTCCCTGAAGAAGACCTGGATGTTGCTACATGTGAGCCCCAGTTGCCAGAATCGCCAAATACGCATGAATTGTTCTCAGGCCATGACCTGGGAGTTACTACAGTTGTATAGTAACAGCTTATTACCAGGAAGCGACAGTTTACTAGTGTTGCTCACTTGGAACTTCGTGAACTCCAGCCAAGCGACGTCCCCATAGTAACGAGGCGCCTTGCCAGCAGTCGAAGTTTGATGCGGGTGATTTCAGCACTCTAGGTGTAAGTAGCCCTCTTCTAATCTACGACCCCACTGCACCCACACGTCTGATGGATTGGTACAACGGGAATGCCCAGCATTTGCAGAGCGGGAAATTGGCTGAACTGTGATGTGAAGCCATGTCTTGTCCGATTTCATCTCCAAAGCTACTCATCCCAGCAGAGACTCAATGTGACGCCCTGGAAGCACACATCCTATATTGTATTATATCATACTATACTATACTATATTGTACTATAGTCGTCCCTATAATTACTACTGAACAGAGGCAAAGCGCACTGAGCACTTTGAGGCCTCCGTCAACTTTCAACTGCCGTATGGCTGCTTCGCGGTGTTCCCAGAATAAAAGCCCAAGGGTCCAAGTACCCAAATAACAAGGCTTTAGGGTACCTAAAGCCCCCCAATATTTGGGTACTTGGACCCTCAATGAATGAATGTCGGACATACGATGGCCATACCGCACCTCACAGGAAGTACATTCCAATGCCGCCTGAACTGCTACCCCTTCCTGCATCACTCCAAAACACCCTAAACGCAATGCCCAGTCTTGAGATAGCCTGAATAACAACTGGGTTTCTAGAAGCCTTTCATACTTGCAGTTGGCGGTAAATGGACTGGCCAACAGTTTCGGGCGGCCACCACACTTCCTGCGAATAACAAAGCTCAGCTATGCTAGAAAACCCAGAGAAGATGCTGGCGACAGTTGCAGTCACAGCTACAGATTGAGCAACCGAGGAAATCCCTGCCCGCAGAGAGACTGAGTGTGAAAGAAGGAAAGAGAGCAACAGAGCAACAGAGAGAGCGGGGGCGGGGGCAAAGAAAGAGAGAGAGAGAGAGAGAGATATATATATATATATACATACTAACTACGAACACAAGACTCCCAGGAGGCGATGGAGAATATGATACTCCTTAATGTCCCGTACCGTAATCCTGGGATGGACCAAATTCACAAGCTTCTTACCGATGATGTCGTCCTATGTTCCGGGCTTATGTGCGGCTCTTTCGGGAGATTCAGGTCTCCCCAAAAGGATACCCTAAAATCTGCGCAGACTATGCCAGATGATGACCTTTTTGGAGACGGCTCTCAATGAACACTCTCCGTCCCTCAGTGTGCAAATTCCGGTTCGAGTTACAGCAACAGCTACATCGCTGCATGACGACTCTAAAGCAAATAGCGCTGAACTCGAAACCCTAAGCCTTCATGACAACATGGACAAGCTACCATTTGATCTGCAGCACCTTTCCCGCCGCATACATGACCAAAATTTTGGCCATTGTTTGCCACCATTCCTATCCCACAGAGTCCAGGCATACACGTAGCGCACACTTTCAGCGGAAATGTGTTCCTTTGTAGAAACTCAGTGGCCTGAGTGTCTACTTTTTGGGCACCTGGATCCTGACATCTGGGTCACTTTCTGACTAATTCGACCGCCTCTAGCGCATCTGGCCATCATGCCTCTTGTTGCTCTTGCTGTTGAGCTGTTCATGCAAACAAAGCACAGTCTCTGTAGTCCCACCCTATGATCTCCAGAGCTCTTGCGGCATCACAGTGCTTTGGGTACAGTACGGCTGATGGAGGAAAGCCTGCACCGGCCGGGGTGACTTGAATGTTGGACAACTCAACAGTTCAGGGACCCTAGGTGTTGCAAGATTTCCTCCGCTAGCAATCCTGCTGTGAATGGAGAAAATCTTGCACCACTTCGCGCGCCCTATACACCAGAAATTACAACATAGTGGGGATCACAATCGCTTCAAGCTGTCCTCCATCCGAGGCACGCTACACCCCAAAGCCCTTGCAAAGCACCAGGCTTGCAACCGTCTCTCTCAGGCCCTGGCGTTCGTGAACAGCCACTGCACGAGCATCTGCGGATCTGTCTGCGACTGGGCGATGACTACCTGGCTTGCAGGGGTAGGAACTTGGTGTCTAGGGTTCAGGAAGGCTTCTATCAGTCAAGATACACATACTGACGTCGAACGGGCTACAGGAAAGTTGACAGCACGGTTTTCCTGTAGTTGTTCTATGTATGGGTATCTTCGGGCTGAGCCGCGATTTCAAATGTGTGTTGGAGATTCTCAATATGTCTGCAGAATGCTTAAGCGGGTTCCCCCTATCCCCAAGGATCCCTAAGCATCCTACATCGGTATCCCCATTTTGAAAAAACGCTGATGTATCTCATCAGTGATAACAGCGCAATGATGCTTGCGAGGTTCAGAGCAAGTACCCTGATCCCCTAACCCTAACTCCTTAACCTTAAGCCAGCTGCTCGCCAAAGTCGCAGTGGGAGTTTTTTCATGGGGACACCGACACAATTTCAAGGCCGTTGTTATCATGAAGACATCGTTCTTCTGCCCAAGTGTGTTGGGAAACTTCGGGTGGCCGCATGTGTTTTCATATATCTGAATTCCTAAAGTCCCAGTACCAAGACAATGGGATTTCAGGCCCCAAATACTGTAATCTGAATGGCTTTGAGAAGTGAAAATTCCTGCTATTTGGGCACTTGCGCCCTTGGGGGGTTATCTAGCCCTTGGAGACTGTCAAGCTCACTCACAGTCTCAGCCTGCAGATCCCAAACCCCAAGCTCTTCACCTTAAACCCTGCATTGCCTCCGGAACGAAGTAAAGTGGAGGCCTCGTAGCCTGATGCAAGAAAAGAAGAGGTCGAAAACGGTAGGGGGATTTAGGGACTGAGGGAAAAAGGAATTTTGAGGGGATTGGGGGGTCGTACTCAGCTCACCAGGGGTTCTGACCTGAAATATCCAAATTTCTAATTATCAATGCAGACCTAGAGCTGAACCCATCGAAGGCTCATTTTGTTGTGTTTGCTTTTAGAGCCTGATTTACCATGATTAGGGTGCTAGGGGCTCCATTTTGGCCATTTAGCTGGCAATGGAGAGATGTACATGGGGGTTTCTGGTGGTCTAGAATTTTAGTTAGGATTTGGCCAGCTCTTAGCTTTACCTGCAACACAGCATTCCCGAACAAGGCCCATGCAGACTCTTTCCCAAAGAGCCCAAATGCCCTTTTCGTTGGCAAACAAACAGAAGGTCAATGAAGGACCGTCCGAGAAAAGCGACTGGAAACTGCAAAAATGGGAAATACGATAGTCCGGGGGAAACTGCAAATATAGCGGATGCAATAGTCCATTAATAATGGAGAATCTGATGAAGAAAAGAAACGGAAGCTGGGGTTATAGGGTAATTTATTGGGGCAATATTAGGGTTCTATTGGGGTTATATTGGGATAATGGAAAAGAAATTGGAAACCCTAAACCCTAAACCCTGAACCCTAAACCCTAAACCCTGAACCCTAAGCCCTGAACCCTAAACCTATCATGCGTTATATGAAGCATAGACCCCGGCTCATAGGCCGGTAAGGCCTTTTATCCAGGGATGGGTCAGGATGTCTCAAGCCCAAGGCTTAGGGCTCCACTTTAGGGGTTATACTGTTGATGGATGAAATCTTGCACCACCTAGGGGCCCTAAACTACTGTAATTCCTAGGACTTTAGGGACGTAAGGTGGTGCAAAATTTCCTCCATCAACAGTAGTCCCCCTTAAGTAGATAGAATATGGCTTTGGGTATATATTATGATAAGATCCCCATCTACCCCATATTCGATCTACTTAAGGGTGACTGTATGGTTTACTTCACAGCAGGAAGGTAAGTTTTTGGAGCTGTGAGATAGAACAAATTCGGCGCCAAGACGACGACACCAAAATCGCAACGGCAGTAAAGCATGCCCTAGAGCTCCAGTTACCTAAAAAATTGGGAACTGGGTTCTATATACCCTATAGTTACATAGCCCAGTAACCTACTATTTAGGTAGCCGGGAGAAATAGGGATGGGGAAGAATAGGGATGGTCGAAAGAACGCCTGCAAATCAAGAAATGCCGATTCTCGTTGTAAAGCCACAACTGGTGACCTGAGATCTTGAACGTTGACCCTGAAAGCAAATAGCTTATATAATCCAAGCTTCCAACTCAATCTCCATTTCTTTTCCATGTGATTATGTGTGCTTCTTGAAGTATAGTATCAACGTATACCATTTAGTTAGGCACTTAGACCGTTAGGAAGCAGCAGCGTGCCTTCGGTACAAGTAGATGGTGCGGTAGCTGTTTGGGGTCTGGTGCGCCTCATGCACTGGATTCATGTAGGGCTCTTTTAGAGGCAGCGGTGCGGTCATGTCCCTTTTTCAAGGTGTTGTAAGGATGTCTGAGGGTTTAGGGTTTAGGGTCGCGTCTCAAAATGTGAAGCTTTCAGGCACCCTACAGATGTAAGGATCGTCAGGGGAGTATTATGGGCGTCGCCTGGAGAGAGACTCTCTTCGGATTGAGTTGGGTTCAGACTTAAGGGTTTCCGGTCCAAGTAAATCAGCTTACAATACTTAGGCTCGATATGTATAGACTATGTAGTTTAGACGCTTCAACGATTCATGTTGATACTATGGCTTCTGCTGTGTCTAAGAAGGTCCAAGTTGAAATGAGGCTTCGAGCAGCTTGCAACGCAAATGTTACCCACGGCTCCAACTACGCGCATAATCAGCTCTGTTTTTTACAACCAAAGAGAATACCACCCCCTAGTGAAATCGGGAACTACTGTTTGCCTGAGCATGAAAACGCGTTTCAGAACAGGATCCCCATCAAATCTTTTGGCCCGCTCCTGAATCAAAGCTAACAGGCCATTGCATAGCGCAACAATCATGTGCTCCTTATTCAGCGACATCTTCAGGTGGACCTAGCGCGTTCAGACTCCTCCCACGAAATCTTGACACAGAGGACAGGCTAGCAGTTCAGCAGTGCCAGCTGGAGCGTAGTATGAAGGTCTGCATTACTTTGAATGCTACGATAGCCTGAAACCCAAACCCTCAAAAGAGTTGCCGCCAAGGATTTAAGTCCATGTGTCTTCTTCAAACGTGCAAGGCTCAGGCCTAAACGAAGGCTAAAACGCCTCGGCTACACCAACAATTTCCGTGGTCAACCTGGAAACATGTCAACGAAAACAAACACTTCAAGGAAGATTCAGGCTGGTCTCTGAGTCTAGACATCTTATAGAAGATGAGAAGGCAGCCCTCAACAAAGGACAGACAAATGCGAGTAGCCCGCAGGTTGCCTGAAAGCTTGTACCACCGTAGATACTGCAAATAAGGGGTTACACTAGACTCGGGACTTCCTCGATCGACAGACACGAGACATCGCGAAAGCAGCCCCAATTTTCTCCAGTCTCCAGTCGTGGGCTGTTTGAGAGGGCTGGAGACAAGGTCTCACTTCTGGATCTTTGGGAGCCACTGAATGGGGTTCCTGCAAACAAAGGCCTGTAGGGATTATGCGAAGATTCGGAAGGTCCTCAAGTACAGGTGATTACGAAGGGATTGCTTTCATACATAACTCATAGAACCGCACAAGACATTTCCAGCACAGAAGAGGAAGAGGAGCAGCAGTGGTGGTGTAGCAGCAGTAGTAGCAGTAGCAGCAATAGCAGTAGCAGTAGCGATAGCAGAAGCGGTAGCAGCAGCAGCAGCAGCAGGAGCAGAACTAGTAGTAGTTGTCGTAGTAGTAGTGGTAGGAGTAGTAATGGTAGTAGCAGTAGTAGTAGTAGTAGTAGTATTAGTAATAGTAATAATAGTAGTAGTAGTAGTAGGCGTCCCCCCCCCTAGGGCCTACATTTTACTTAAAATGGTCTATAATGGGAAAGGGGTGGGGGGGTGGGGGGGGGAAGTTCCGTGCTGAGAAAGTTGATTCGGGAGGCAACAAC
>CAJNIZ010020424.1:65907-86987 GCA_905231905.1 Symbiodinium pilosum | reverse complement strand
GGGGGGGGGGGGCAGCACCCAAATTATAACCACTCTACAGCAGTCTCAGCTGCAACTTGCCACCACGCTTTTCTTACACAGCAGATCACATCAAGATGCACTTGCACGTGACTAAAACTTTTAAACACCAAGGTAGGTAACCTGCGAATTACGCGCGTAGTCTATGCTAGTAGTTTTTGGCGCCTATAGGTGATAATCGCGGTTTGACTTGAGTGTTTTCCTACCCGGATAACCAGTCATGCACTGTGCATCAGCGGCACGCGCCCGCGAAGATGGAACTGTGCGGACCGAGCTACTGTGGGAGTCTGAGAAACGCAAATGGAGGTTTCGAGAAACCGTGGCCCTGATTCGTATTGCAGCAGCCCCTCATTTTTGCAGGTGACCCCTTTCTGAAACAAACCCGACCAGGATTGAAGGATCAGCGCCATTGCCGCATGATGCCTTAGGGGAATGCCTAGGATTATGCGTCTTCCTTCCTTGCTTTCCTCGTGCCTTCGAACCGCTTGTATACTACAGATATGGGGACCCTTAGCAGGAGTTACTGGCATTACACCTGAAATCCTCAGCAACCTGAACCCTCGTGCGCTAGATCCGAATTCCCAGGAATTCTGGTTGCTGCGTATACTTCACGCAGGACTGCTTGTCCATCAACAGCACAGTCAAAGTTGATTTTCATCAGACTCCCATCCTACGTGGCTGTTACCTCCTTGCCAGCAGACACGGGGTTTGGGGTTCAGGGAATCGACATGTGACACTTGGACAAGGCCAAGGTTTAAGGCAGTAGGGTTAAAGTTTCAGGGTTTAGGTTACAATCTGCGTTGCGCCGCCCAGGGGACAGAGCTTGACTCTTAGGATTAAGAGCCTTCAACATATTGGTGTCAAGGTCTAGGATTTTCAGGTATTGACATCCTTACATCCTGCCCGATGTCATGTCATACAGAAAAACCATGGGATGAAGGCTTATAGCAAAAACATGTTTCAAGATTTAGGGTAGTGGATTTAGGACTCATATGAAAATGTTCCAGGGAAACTTACACACCCTGTCCCAAGCCCGCACCAACAAAAATACCTCACATGTGTTCTTGCAACCTGTGTTCTACGCACCCCCTCCCTCCACCACCGCACGGAGATTGTGGTTGGTATCAGGTTGTCGTTCTTTGCAAAAGAACCTGCATAATGCCATGCAGGCAACAGAGAACGCGTGCATACAAATAAACCATAATTAGTAGATATCCATGGGCTTCAGTCAAGGATTTTGAAACAGAACTGGACGCACTACCCTGCGTGAAATCTGCTCATGTAGGAGTATGAAGGGGGTTCTAGCCTGAGCTTTCCGAAGCTAACGTCCAACATGTTGGAAGCAAACGTGAGAAGCAGCATGCTACTATACTGTGCCCAAGTGTAGGGATTCGCACTACGTTGACTTGAGTTGCAGAGGCTCCCTCCAAATATGTAGCCAACTTCCAAGCTCCAAACCCTGAACCTGCTAGCGACCAAGGACCTAAGCTGCCATGCACCCTCCTCGAAATGACATGGAACCGGATAAGGGGCCCTATAAAGACTACTACCCATCTTTTTAGCTGGGGGAAGGTAAGTGTCATCCATTATACACCTGCTATTGGGCCTTAAGGCCTACTGCATGTAAGGCTTAAGGCTTAAGGACTACCCTGCGGAGATAAGCAACGAAGACACGGCCTTAATTCTACACAACAAAGCCCCGGACCCTCAGGCTCAAAGTTTGGGATCGAACCCCAAACCCTAGAGGTTGTCGTGCCAGCTTTCAGGGGGCGCAGCCAGCTTTCAGCTCAAATGGAAGCATGCGCGCCGCTGAGAATTCCTTCGGAGCATTTGCAGGCCTGCGGGCCTACTTCGGCTGCTTCGCAGGCCGAAGCATCCGCAGCTTCTTGGATCCCTCCAGGAAGGCTCTTCCCAGCGACGCTCGTGGAGCGCTGGGGGCCTTCATCTTTGGGAGGTTAATGTTGGTGCAGTGCTGCGTGTGCAGGCCCTTCTGTGGGGCCCTGCATAGCCAGGTCGACATGCAAAGCACGGGAACGATTAGCTGCAGGAAGGTGAAGCCTGTGCGCCCAGGCTTTTTGGCACACTTCTTGACCGGCCTGAGTCGCTGCTGGTATCCGATAGAACATGGTTTAGGGTTCACGGCTTCCCTGCTGGGCCTTGACATTGGTTAACAAGACTAACAATTCAACCACCTTACCCTCCTCCGAGCCTACATGTGCATGGGAGTCTCTGGAAATAGGGATACCCATCGTACACTCCAAATTTTCAAGGATGGTGGTCTTTGCAAGTCCCCTCTTGGGGTTCCGTGTGAGCTTGGAGGGGCATACAGCCTAAACCCTGTGCATAAACCCTAAACACTAAACTCTAAACCCTAAACTCTAAACGTTTCTTTATACACCAAGTCCTGAGCCGCCGATGGCGGGTTGGATTTTTTTTTATTTAGGCTTGTAGAGTTTAGGGCTACGTGTTGGGGCTTAGTAGGGTTTAAGGTTCAGGGAGAAGGGGTTCAGGAGTTCGTGCTCAGCGCTGCTGGTGTAGGGCTCCGCGCTTGAGGTGTAGGGTTTCGGGTCTGGGTTTAGAGTTTAGCGAAGACTGTTTAGGATCTAGGGCTTATGCATCATTGATGCGGCTTTAACCTGAAGAAAACCGAAAGCAAACAGCAACGAAAATTTTTCCTTGAATGATCCAGGGACGTCGCGAGCTGGCAACTCGTGGGAGCAGGCACGGTCCTGAACTTCCCTAAGCTTAGGCCTGAAGCTAACCCTAAACAGCGGATGCATGAGAAACTGAAGCCTTCACTTGGCTATCAAACAAAAGGGGCACTAAAACTGTCATAAGCCCGTATGTGAGTGTCCAGGAAATAAGCAGCCCTGATTTGTGCAAACTCTTACAGTAGAACATGGAATCCCACAACGTATCGCCTTTCAAGAACAGTAGTCCTTGCAGGACCCGTCTCGGGGTTCCGTGTGAGCTTGGAGGGGTATACAGCCCAAACCCTGTATGTCCCGATATATCCCTATTTCCACCTATATACCATGTATCAAACCCCTTCAAAACGCTTCATATTGGTTTAGGGTACCCTACCTAGACCCTCCAATGCATTACCTTTTTGGTAGTCCTAATAAGAACCCTACCCAAAAAAACGTAGCAAACCCAAGAAGGAACTACATTGGAGGGTGCAGGTAAACCCTAAACTGCAAACCCCTAAACCCTAAACCCCTAAACCCCTAAACTGCAAACCTTGCTTTTCAAAGTGCTCCGAGTGGCAGGCAGCTGGTCGGCTGCAACTCGTGGATAATTGGCTCGCTCCTAAGCCACTGATGGAGGGTAGGTTTAGGGTTTAGGATTTAGGATCGAAGTTTTTTGATTTAGGTCTAGAGGTCTACCTTGGTTCGGGGCTTTCTAGGCTTTAAGGTTCAGGAATTAGGGTTCAGCGTCAGCGCGACTGAGTTTCGGGTCTAGGGTGAGAATTTAGAGAAGACTGTTTAGGATCTAGGGTTTAGGCTTCATTGATGCGGCTTTCACCTGAAGAAAACCGGAAGCAAACAGCAACGAAAATCTTTCCTTGAATGATCCAGGGACGTCGCGAGCCGGCAATTGGCTGTGGGAGTAGGCACGGTCCTGAACTTCCCTGAGCTTAGCCCCTAAACCTAAACCTTAAACAGCGGATGCATGAGAAACTGAAGCTTGCACTTGGCGCAAACGAAAAGGGGCACTACTCAAACTCTGACCATAACCGTTCAATGGTGTAGAGTTTAGGGTTTAGCCACGAAATCTCACATCATCCAGGCACATCCCCTAGGTGCAGCTAAAAGCCCCATGTGATTCCATATCCGAACAACACACCCCCAAACCCAACCCTAAGCCTTAAACCTTCAACACCTCCGATTGTGCAACTGCGCATCTGCTCGTACAGGCCGTCCAGCATGTCGTCCACATGCCTGATGGGGTTAAGGTTCCAGGTTTGGGGCTGAGGGTCTAGCGGTACAATGAGAGCCCAAGACATACTAATCGCATTGCGGATGTGTTTCCGACTCTTCTTAACGTGACATGGTTCGAGTTGTTAGTATTGAGGGTTCAGGGTTTAGGGCGAGGTGTTATTGAAGTTACAGCCCCTTTTTGGGTTCGCAGTGTAATAACGGGCCCAAATTACGAGGGTATCCAACAAGGGACAATCCTTTGACGACCCTAAACCAAACCCAACATCTCTCTGTATCCCCCTCTTTGACTCCTAAACCCTCAACATTAAACCCTAAGCGTGTAAAGGGATCATAACTTTGACAGCCCCCCCCCCCCATTTTATGATGTAAAGCCAACTTTCTGTTTCATTGTTCATTGTCTTTGCCATTTGATTCTCCATTACTGGGGACTTGATGGTCCCTTGGTAACTTTGAACCCCAAAAACTTAAACCCTTAATTGTCCATTGGTAACCCCAAACCCTAAAGCCATAAACCTACAATAGCCGCTTTGTAAACCTAATGATGACCGTTGTAGCCTGGCCGCGGCCAGGGATTGATCTAGGGTTTCGGGATTCAAGGGCGTAAGGGTTGAAGGGTTTTGGGGCTTGAGAGTTGTAGAGTTTAGAGTCTTCCCGGTTTAAAGGTTGAAGGGCTGAATGGTTTAGGGGGTTACGGTGTAAGGGTGCAGGGTTTAGGGCGTATCGAATTAGAACCGGCTTTTTGGGTACCTGATACCATGACTACGCAAGAACTTCCAATCAACAATATTCGAAATCACTGGGTTTGGAGGTTGGCGTTTAGGGTCTAGGGTTTAGAGCTTAGGGTTTAGGGTTAGAGTTTAAAGTTCAAGGTTTGGGGATAAGGGGTTTAGGATTCGGGGGTTCAGGGTGTAGGGTTTAGGGGTTCAGCGGTTTAGGTTTAGGGGTTTAGTGTTCAAGGTTACGAGTTGGGGCGTTCAATGATCCAGTGGACTTGAACTTATCTCCACCCCTAAGTAGGTCTACTGCCAAAACACGGAATAACCCTAGAGCAGCTTGCTATACCCAAATTATCCTAACATAGTCCTCAGCACCCCTGGCTGATATCAAAGGATCCGGGCCGTAAATGGAGGCTTCCCAAAAAATCACAACAAATACCGTGCACTACCTTGAGAAATACCTGAACCCCTGAACCCATAAATTCCAGAAACTCTGAAACCCTAAAACCCTAACCCAAAAAAAACTTGAATCTTTAAACCCTAAACACCTAACCCCAAAACCTTAAAACTCAAGCTACTGGCCTGGCTGTTTTGAGGCGTGCTACTCCTGCGTGAAACAGATCGATGACCTCCAGGGGCTGGGGCTGGGGTGTTGGAGTTTAGGGTTCAGGGCTTGGGATTTGGGGTTGAGGGTTGAGGGTTAAGGGCTTGGGGTTTAGCATCGGGGTTTAGAGTTTACGGCTTCCATTTTTCATGTTTAGGGCTTGGAGTTTGGAGTTTGGTGTTAAGCATTTAAGCTTACGGGCTCGGAGTTGGGGATCAGCCGAAAAGGTTGTCCAGAAGCGTGCAAAACCTTTAAGGCTGCAAGGGATGCTTTGAGATTCTGCGGCTGCCTCGGGCATTTCAGAAATGTTGCTTTTCAGCTTCACAGTAGCAATTCTTGAGTGCATGGTCATAAGTTGCAGGGATTTGAGCAGATCTTTGTCCTGATTGGTACGGGCTTCCAAAACGTTCAGCACGAGATACAAGGATCATGTGCTTTACATCGATGAAGGTTGCAGAATGTGGAGCTCAGGATGTAGGAAGTCAGCATTACTCACGTTTTGGGGGAACGTTCTGGTTTCCGGGTTCATGCCTGAAGCTATGGTGGCTTTAGGGTGTTGAGAAAACGATGGCAGACTGCGGAGGAGTTTGGGTGGTTCGAGGAAGGCGAAGTTCTGAAAGGAATGCAGAGAGATTGTAGACCTTGAAAAAACCCTAAACCCTAAACCCTAAACCCTAAACTTGAAAAATCTCTTGGAGGTTCCGGTCATCGAAACCTTCGCAGCTTTTATGCCACGACTGCTTGTAGAATTGCATAGCACTTGCACTTAGATGGGAGAACAGCATCCTGCACCTCCACATGATGACCATGTTTACTAAGGACATTTCCAGAATTGCCCAGGTTCTCTTCTTGGGAGGCTTTCCAAAAAAGATATCTGGGCTAGTATATACACGGAGGACACCAAGTTTCGAACTGCCTTTGACGCGTGATAGACCGTGGACACTTTTGGGATACTCAAGGATCCCAAGCGCAAAACCCTACGCCCCGACTACTGGCCATTTTATACTATTTGCAGAACCCGACATTGAGCCCATTTGGGAGTATATTCTATGATAAACCAAAACCCTAAACCATGGACCTTACACCCTGAATCCTAACCACCATTAAGGTGAGGTCGTTATCATTTGCCCATAATGAAGCCTCCATACCAAAATGAGGCCCCGACCCGAAACCCAAAACGTTAAAACCAGAACCCTAAACCCAAAACAGGGCCGCAAACACCTTGTCAGGATCCTCTACCAGCAGCAAACACTTCTCCAGTTTCAGTATGATCTTTGCCTGGGCCCAGGGATTTGGGGTTTCAGGGCCTGTGGGTGTTCGCGTCCTCTACTTGCCTAGCGCCTGGGGTTTAGAATCTAGGGTTAGAGGCGCATGGTTTGGGTCTTAAGCATATGGGCTTTGAGGAAGGAGAAGGAGGACTTGTAGGAATGGAAAAGTACTAAAAGAGAGAGGAGGAGCCAAGGAAGAACAATAAGGAAGAGAAGGGGGAAGAGGAGGAGAATGGGTAGGTGGTGGCCATTGAACCAAATGCTCTTTATCAGTGGCGGTCGATGCAGCTGTGGCAAAACTAGGAAGGATGCGTACAATTCAGCTACTTGACGACAAAGAGGACGAGAAGGATGAGGACGAGCAGGAGGAGGAGGAGGAGGAGGACCACAACAACGAATGTGGTGTGACAAGGTCGTGCAGGATGTTCAGGATCAACAACGATGCTCCCCTTCCTACTCGGCATAAATCTGTAATACAACGTTTGGAGCGTGCTCCTTCTGCCTCGAAGAGTATCTTACAATTTTCTTCTGTGCTTGATCAACCCTACAAACCAAACCCTAAACCCTAAACCCTAAATCGTACGAAGGTTTAGGAAGTCTATTCTTTGACTTTTCCCGCTGAACCCAAATGCCAAGTTCCAAAATCAGGGGGGTGACCATACAATACAAACCTTAATTATGGAGACACCCAAAACCCAATTACAATTTTAAGGGTAGAAACTCAAAGCCACCAAACACCTAAACCCTAGATATTAAGTGGCCTCAGCAAGCTTTAGGAGTTGGACCCCTGTGGAAGGGGGCAAATTTCCTTTTGGCCGCGGTGGAGGGTTTAGGGCTTAGGGAACCCTAAACCTTAAACCCTACACCCTGTCAAGAAGAAAATCCAAAAACGCTGTCATGCCATCTCCTCGTCCCTGCCCTCGTCCCAGAAATGCTTGCTCCAGATGGTTCTATTATCTTCTGAGAACGGAAAAAATCCTATATCCCCCCTATTCTCTTTTCTTTTCCATTCTCCCTATATAACTCTCAACCCTAAATCCTGAATGCGGTTGCACACCATTGGCTCCGTTAAGTCATCATAAGGGGTCCAACAATACAATATTGGGGTCATATAGGGGTAATAAGATCGGGGTAATGGAAGTAGAAGCCGAAGCTACTGTACTATAGTATATAGATAGGGGTTATATAGGAATAATGAAAAAGAAAATGGAAACTACTATATTATAGGGTTATATAGGAAGAGGAAGCCTGCGATTATCAGGCCATGGCCATAAGTGTGCATGATAATTGCGGACTGCTGTCGACGGGACTCTGTACAATGAAGCTAGTGTAGCGGCCTAAATGATTAGCATAGACTTGTGGAGTATACTATGTTATAATTACATGAGGGTTCTGAGAGAATGATATTATTGGAAATTAAGCTCCTGAATTGACGCTGAAGCTATACCACCCTTAGCTGCAGCAAAGGGCTTACCGTACGTGAACCCCGAAGCCTAACCCATGTAAAACCTAAAACTCAAGCCCTTGACCGCTGAAGCTCAAACCTCAAGCCTCGGAACACGGTTCAGGTTAAGAGTCTAGGGACGGTCTAGGGTCAAGGGTTTGGGACGTATGTTTGTGAAGCAGGCCTCAACCCAGCATCCGCGATCCCTGGCCATCTAGCAAGTCTCCACCCGATTCCCGGGCGCCAAGGAGCACTTGGGTTTAGAGTTCAGGGTTGAAGGTTTAAGAAAAAGGGAACTCTGGTCTACAGCCTACGGCTATAACTTCCTTCGGGGATTTATACTGGACAATATAGCCATAGTCCATATCAACCCTGCCCTTAATGACCAATGAACCTCCATGTAAGACACTCGGTACCCTGCGCAAACCCCCGAAACAAAACCCAGCAACGGCGACCCGTGGCTGGGCAATTTCAGCAGCAGGGCTAGGTCAAGTGACCGTAGCAGTATATGGGGAAACACGGCTGAGGATTTGGGATGTTACAGGTCCCCTTCAGGACTAAGTATCAGAGATAACATTGAGAAAGCCATGTCTGCAGCAAAGGTGCAATCAAATGCGGGATAAGATCCTGGCTTGTCTTGGACTGCTTCACATGCCCTAGAGGAACTAACGGGTTTACAGCTGCCATAGCGGGCTTCATAGAATGAACGCAAGCAATTTTAAGGTTCCTGAGCCCTAAACCCTAAACCGACCCTACATCCTTAGCCTTAAACTTTGTAGATTGAGATTTCCTACTGAGTCTCGGGTTCCCCCGAAGCCCCGAACCCTAGACCGTAAACGCTAAACCCTAAACCCTCAACCTCTGCACTCCTGTGGGGGAAATAGTAGTTTCCATATTCTTTTCCACTTATAATCCCAATATAACCCCAATAATCCCTGTAGTTTTCATTTTCTTTTCCATTATCACAATATAACCCCAATATATTCCCTATAATCACTATGTAGTCCCTGTATTTCCTATAGAACCCCTATAATCCCAGTAGTTTCCATCTTCTTTTCCATTATCCCTTGAGATTTCCATGGGGTCTCAGATTCCACGCCTTGATCAACTGGCGGGTTGAAGGCTGGGGATTAGAGGCTCAGGCCTTAAGGTTCAGCCGTGGGGGCTCCGGGCTTAAGTCTTAAGGTTTGAGGGTTGAGGTTTAAGGTCTAGGGTTTAAAATGCAAGGGTTAGGGGCTTAAGCTTGGGTAGGGTGATACTAAGGTTTAAGGTTTGGGGGTTTAGAGTCACGGGGTTAGGGGTTTAGGCTGAGGGTTTAGGGTATGGGGTGCAAAAGTTTCGTGTTTTGGGTTCAGGGAAGCTGGGCTTCCAGACTACCCTGAACTCTAAGCCCTAAACCCAAGACCGTGTGGCTCCCATCTATGTGCAGCGTGCTCAGCTGCAACCTCCACAGGCCCAAGATGATTGAAACTCCTGAACCCCACCAAACTCTGGTCCAAAGCCTATAGGCTCCGTTATTCCTTTGAAGTGACCTAAGGCTTCCATTTCCTTCCACGTTCTTTTCCATTTGGTTCTCCATTCTGCCCTAACCCTAAACCCTAAACAACAGAGAAGCACCTCCAATTTTGCTTTGAAAACAGAAACCCGGGCCCACACAGAAAACCCAACTGCTCCTGCAACTATATCCGGCCGCTTAAGATTTAGTAGAGCTCTCTCCCGGGACCCTCCTATTACCTTGAATTGGGGTTAGAGTGCCACTACATAGCGGGTGCTTAAGCCTGAATGCAGGGTAGCTGGAGAGTATACAGAAGCTATGCCGTGAACTAGCGGAATGCTTGTCAGCCTTTCTAATCATTCAACTGCAACAGTGTCCAATAATTAGGAGTTCCTTGCGGTAGATTTGAGAGCTGCGATGGGACCCAAATTTTGGAAACCCTTAAGTCGGTCCCATTTCACATGGTCTGACTTGCGGGGTTGCAATTTCTCTGCTCCGCTCTGGGCCCCATATCGGATTTGGGAATGGTGACGGCAGCCGGCATGTGTATCATTGGGGTTTAGGGTAGAGTCGAGGGTGTGAGGTATAAAAACATGATTGAGAGTCGCAGAAGGACCCTGGGCCATCAACGAACCCCAAACCCCCCACCCTTGAGAAATACATCCACAATATCCAATGTGCTCGAACTGAACCCTCAACCGACCGAAATCATAAACTTGTGCTACGGCCAGTGTCGAAAGGAGTGTCGAAGATTGCATGCTCGGTATTGCCGAGCAGAATCTCGTGGACATACTCCCGTGCTTCCAAGCCCGACTGGCTGGAAAGAGGACGCCTAAGCTCAGGGAGTACGCTTCATAGTCCCCCTTAAGTAGATAGAATATGGCTTTGGGTATATTATACTAAAAACCACCATATACCCCATGTTCTATCTACTTAAGGGGGACTATACGGTCAAGGCTCTAGGGCTTCGGGTCGAAAGTGCTGGGTTTATTGAGGTTTGTTGGCGTTACCCTAGATCCTAAATCCTAAGCCTTAACTGAGCCTTAACTTCAGTTTGAAGGCTTGTTGGAACCGCTAAAACTAGGGGCAAGAACTAGGGGCTATAACCTAGATGTGTGGCCCTGCATGCAGTGGGGAGGCCCACTCTTATTAGGGTTTAGGGTTAAGAGTTTAGGCTTCGGACCCATGACAGGGAGCGCCAACCTGACAACAGCATGCTTTTTGCATTAGTCTGCAGCTCTGTTACTATGAGGTATCATCACCTGTTCGCAATGTAATGTAGTGAAACCCAAAACAGTGCTAAACCTACAGTCCCCCTTACGTAGATAGAGTATGGGGTATATGGGGATCTTATTATAAACCACCCAAACCCATGTTCTATCTACTTAAGGGGGACTATACTCCCCAAACACTAGACCCTAACTAGTAGTTTCCATTTTCTTTTCCATTATCCTTATATAACCCCAATATAACCCTAAAGTTCTATCTACTTAAGGGGGACTATACACCCTAAACCCTAAATACTAATTTCATTTTCTTTTCCATTCTCCCTACATAACCCCTATATAACCCTAAAACTCTATTTACTTAAGGGGGACTATACACCCTAAACCCTAAATGGCAGTTTCAATTTTCTGTTCCATTATCCCTATATAACTCTACTGAAGGGGGATTGTACAACTTCAACCCCAAATAGTAGTTCCATTTTCTTTTCCATTCTCCCTATATAACCCCAATATAACCCTAAAAATCTATTCCCTTAAGGGGGACTATAGACCCTAAACCCTAAATACTAATTCCATGTTCTTTTCCATTATCCCTATATAACCCCAATATAACCCAACAATTCTATCTACTCAAGGGGGACTATACACCCTAAACACTAAATAGTAGTTTCAATTTTCTTGTCCGTTATCCCTATATAACCCCAATATAGCCCTAAAATTCTATCTACTTACGGGGGACTATAGACCCTAAACCCCAAACGCTAAACCCTACATAAGTATCAAAACTAGCTCAAGGGACTCCGGGTTGGGCACAGAGGTTCCTAGTTTGACGGCTTGGCATGCCGGAAAGGGGGACTTCAGAGCGAAAGGGTTTAGAGTTTTAGGGTTTAGGGTTTTAGGGGTTTAGGCTGTAAGGGGTTTAGGGTTTAAGGGCCTGGACATGACGTTCAGTAGGGTTGAGATTGTCGCGTTCAGCATTTTGGGCTTGCGGTTTTGGGGTCTCTGAGTTGTCTTGCAGAGGCTTTAGGCAGGCCTTGGAGCACAACATGCAACATACAGAGACGATTACAGCCTGACGAGAAATTTACGACCAGAATCACGACGTACCATCACTCCTCTCTGGCCATTGTCCTGGTGGTTTTGCTTTATCCTCTATTCCTACAACCATCCTGACTTAGGCTTCGAAACGTTTTATGTCCTAACCTGAACTCCTTTCAACCTTAAACTCCAATCCTCCATCGCAGAACTTGCCCCTACCATGTTCGTGGTTTGAGATGTAGAGCAACCAAATTCCCACATCAGGACAATGAGGCATGGTGCGGTCTAAGTTACCTTTACCGCACATGCTGTAAACCATGGTGTAGAACCTCCAAATAGACTCCCAACCCATAAACCAAACAAATCTAAACACAGAACCCTAAGGCTGAACACTGAACGCCAGAACACAACTCTTGATAACCTGGAGGTTCACGGTGACTTAGCGAAATACTTACGAACCATAGATAGAAGCCATGGAGTACGCCCACCTTACTGCCATACTTACTAAATCCCCCTGACTCTCCAACTAAATCCTGACCCACCAAAGCATGAAAGCAGCAAGTACCATCCAGGCATGAGTCCTGGAAGGCCACACTCGGGGCTCAGGGCTTCGGCTTTACGATTTTGAGTCGGTTTAGGCTTCACGGGCTCCAGCCCATTTATGTCTAAAAATAAAACTTAAACAAATTGGAAAAAAGCAGAGGCGCCCCCCATCCCTATCAAGACAAAATTTCAAGATGGAGTCGTGTTTTGGAGGAACTCCCCCAACATGAGGCTCGGGGGGCTTTTCACCAACCAAGGAGTTGGGGTTTGGCGTTCAGAGTTCCGGACAGGGATGGCGGAACATGAGACCTAGAGCATCCAGAATCTTCTGGGTTTCGGGTGCAACTTTCACCCCAGGTTGCACTTGCAATTTGCAATTACCGCCAGGCTACTTAGCATGCAGCCACGATAGGCATAGAGCAGTACCGGTGATGTTTCAAGGCCCGTTTTTTTCTGTTCAGACCAATCCAGCCACGAGAAACCTGAACCCTCTCTTACGATTGTGTACGCTTCCTGTCATCAAGATGCGCTGTGCCAAGACAACTTCTTAGATAACCACCCAGTGCCCGGCAAAAAGGCTACGCCCCAGCGCGGCTCCTACATCCTTTCAGATTCAAGCTTTACTTGTGCGAAGATTTTGAAGAGGCTTTAGGCTTAGGTTTCAATTTGAACCCTAAACCCTGGTCCCCAAACTCTACACAGTCAAGAGTCTTAGGAGGGGTGTACTGTGTGAGTTTGGGATGAAGGCGTGGCAGTTTAGGCTTTGAGGTTTCAGGTTGTGAGTTTTGCTTTAGGGCTTGAGGTTCAGGCATGGTCTAACATCAAGGGGATTTCTGTGAGCAAAAAACGGGTTCACATCTTCATGTCAATTAATTGGGTACTGCCCCCACCCAGTAACAGTCTATATTAAGGGTCCTATTAAGGGCTCTATATAGCCATATTATAATTATTATCCAACTGTCACTGAGTGGGGGCAGTACCCAATCAAATAACACGTCATGGGACGAAACAAAGCTTCTCTGGCTCGGGGCATTCTATGTCTGACCTGGAATCACTACCAAAAACCCTGAACACGCCCAAAGCCCAAATTATAGAAATTTGAGAGGCTTCTGAGCTCAGAATAACTCGTTCATAGCAGGCGGAACCACAAATCTTTACCGCTTGGGAGGTCAGATGGCCTTGATATAATAAGACAAATAGCGGAGATGGCTGTTATTTATATGGCGTATAGCGGTAAGAAATACACTTACTAAACCCACCTGCCCCCCCAAGTGAACCCCCTTATCCTTCGCCGTCCTGTCAAGTACATGTCGACGCCAATATTCTCCAGATGCCCTTTCAGGCGGGGGCTTTTCTCGCCCACTTCAAACAGCCTGGGCTCTCAAATTCAACCCTACCAGATTCACCCAAACCCTAGGCTAATCATTACCACGATTACTCGAATTACTCTGAGTACACTCCTTACTATTACGCTTATTTGTCTCATTGCGCTTGTTGCTCTCGCTACTCTTATTGATCATATCAATGTCATTACTCTTATTATATTACAACTTTACTATCATTGCTATTGTTACTGCTACGATCACAAATATTACCATTATTACTATGAATATCATGACTATTCTCATCATTGTGACTATTATTACTACTGTGCCTATTAGTCTCCCTGTTGTTACTATTGCATTGCTACCATTTTTACCTTGCCAACATTTTTCCTTTATCGCAGTTGTTACCATGATTACCATTATTGCCATTGTTGCCATTAATGTCGTTATTACCAGCGTGACCATGATCATTGTTACTGCTGTTGCCACATTTAGCATCATTTCAAGCTACACATCTTACAAAGCTGCTTGACAGAGCTGTTGAGGAGAGGACAGTAAGGCCAAACAGCTGGGTGGTTGGAGCAATGACCTCCTGCGACCCGGCTTAATTAGGCTCTAGGGCTTAATCTCCTGCGACCTGTACATGAAAGCTCTACTTGGAGGGTTTCCCCCTACTTGGAGGTTCACGTAGCATCGCCAAGTTAGCACAAGGGTTTTGGTAACGATGACCCAACCACAACCACAGTTACAGCCAAACCATAGCCTCATTGGGAGACTTGGGGTTCATCTTTGAGTGAGAAGTACCAGCATGAGTAGGTTACATCTTCCAAGCACTGCAACTGCACCGGGCCACGTGACAACCTTCTGGTATAATGTATGCAGCCAAATAGGCCGCAAATACACCCACGCACCAAGGGGAGGGCCTTTGCGATTTGAGCTTTAGTCAAAACTCCTAGCATCCCCCTTACTAAACCCTATAAAACTCCCCTAGATAACCCCCTTAAAGGAGTTTAGACTGTAGCTCATTCTCGTCTGGATGTAAGTGCCCATTGATGGTGTGGCTTTATATGACTCAACCAAAAATTATCCAGGAGCTTCAATACAATGAGGCCCCCTCACATAATCCCAAAAGCTCTAAATTCCTCATGAGACTCGGAAACCACCATGTAAAGAAGAACTAGAGAGGGATTGTGTCAGGAACCTATACTCATACCCTAAACCCCACGCCCAACAACCCTCAAGGGGAATTCATAGCCTCAATCCATAAATCCTCAACCCCTTCATGTAGGACTTCGAGCGCGGTTCTAGATTTTACAGTTCTAGGTCTCCTAGAAGCTTGGGTTGCTGGTTTCGGGTTAGGATTCAGGGTCCAGGATTTAGGACATAGGGCTTAACATTTAGGAGGCTTTAGGAAGTAGGGTTTAGGGCTTAGGCTTCAGACGTTATGTTGAGTGTATAAGGTCCCACGGTTGAGGATTGAACGATTAAGGTCTAGGAAGCAAGGTCTAGGGGTTTGTGATTCAGCGCCTGCGGTGTAGAAATTCACGTTTAGGGTTTATGAAGTGGGGTATAAATGTTAGCGTCTGGGAGTTGAGCACTTCACGCTTCAGGTTTAGGCAGTAGGGTTTAAGCATGTAGGGTCCGGGTACTGGGATTTAATGCTGAGGGATTCGGACATAGAATGTAAAATCCAGGGATTTAGTCACGGGTCTAGGATTTGATTATAAAAGGGTTTCGGAAATTGGGCTTAGGTTTTAGAGACTGGGGGATTCAGGAAAGCTTTGAGCATTCAGATGCGTTTAGGGATTAAGGGATGTTGGGTTTGGAGTTCTGCTATTTTGGGTCCAGGGTTTAAGATTCAATGCTTAGGGTTTGGGACGTAAGGTTAGGACATAGGGCTTAGGGTGTAGGAGGGGCAGAGTTGACAATTCAATGCTTTTAGGATTTAGGGTTTAGGGTTTAGGGTTCGGGGTTTCGGGGTTTCAGGTACAGACTGCCCGCTTCACTAGTTGGGGTTTAGGAATTCGGTTCTAGGTAATTTGGGCACAGGTTTATGCTTTAACGCTTGGCGTTTAAGGACTCAGGGTCCGAGTTTGGGCTTGAACGCTTAATGTTGGTTTCTCAAATTGGGTTTAGAGTTTAGGCCTCTAGGGTCCAGGGCTCAGGATTGACAATTTGGGTTCAAGAAGAAGGGTTAAGAGTTTAGGGATTTAAGATCCAGGGTTTAGAACTTAATGTGTCGGATTTGGTAAATGAGGTTTCGGGTTTTGGGATTTGGGGTCTGGGGTTTGAAGATTTGACATGTGGGTTTAGGATGTAGAGTCTAAGGTTTAGAGATTTAGGGTCAAGGTTTGTCATATTTGCGAGACAGGTAAGCATTACGCCACTACGCCCTGAATATCCACCTTGCTCACATTCGCTTAGCATATGGGTGGCGCAAACCTAGGGTGTCGGCGCATTGGAACCGCAACCTTAAACCCTAAACCCCAAACCCTAAAACCCTAAACTCAAGGGTTTCAGGCTTGCACCCCAAGGCTTTCACCCCAGGGTTTTGGGATCCTTTACTCTAAGGGACTACATTGGCCCATATAAAGGCCATATTAGGGCTATATTGGGGAAACCTTTTAGGGGTACGACTTGAGCGGTGCAACCCAGGAACCGATGATAAACCCTAAAACCCTGAACCCTGAACCCTAAGACAGGCTTCAGGTTTGGAGGGCGAACTCTTTCGGGACCCTCCCGCACACGCTATGCTCCTGTCCCTGTAGGCGTTCTTTGACTCACATAAACTGATGGGAGCTGAGGCAAAAGTAGCAAGAATACAACTAACCTGGATAATATGTCCAGTAGGGAAACGGTAATAGTACTCATATTAACAACACACTTGGACATGCTCTGAGTTCGTTGTGAGGTTTCTAGACAAAACGAGGAAAACTAAACAAGCACGCAAGATGCTCATGGAAGGAGCTCCACACTCCAAGAGCCAGAACCCGAAGCCCATTTAGGGTTTAGGTTAGGTGAACCCCCCACCCAGTAATAGTGACTATAGGGGATTATAGGGATGATCTTAGGGTCCTCTTATATTCCTATTATACCACTATTACAGGGTGGGGGGTCCTCCTAAGGTTTAGGATTCACGGTTTAGGGTTCAGGGCTTCGGGCTCATGGCTTCAGCCAAAACACCCTAAAGCACCCATAGCAGCAGGTGTCGGGTTGTTCACAAACACTGGGGTCCGAAGCGTGCACAATTTTCATATCCGAGTAGCCAGAAGCCTGCAAACTGGGTCCCGCATCAGATGTTTGGAAGCCTTGAGCCTCGTACTTCTTTGTAGAACTCCCATGTAACCCGGTGTAGCCCCCATAACGACTCTCAGACGAGAACCCTAAACCGGAAACCCTGTACCCTATAAGTTAAGAACATCCGTGGATCCAGAAAGTACCATGTCAACCTTTGTGCCCAAAAACCTGTCAAGCCAAGAAATGTCGCTGAGTCCTAAATCCTACATCTGAAAACCTCAACCCCAAAACCTGAACCCTACAGCCTGGACCCTAAACCGCACCGCCAGCCCCCTATCCCTGAAACACTAAAGCACCAATCTTAAGCCGTGAAAATCCACCCCAAAAAAAAACGTAAACCGTTCCAGGCCCAAGAACGCCATTTCCACCGCCTCATTCAACGGCGCCTGCATGCTGCCAACTACGGTGGCAATGCCTGGGAAGCATTACTAGGCTGTGAGGAGTAACAATTACAATAACAGGGTTTAGGGTTTGGGCTTTAGGGTTTAGGATTTAGCAATACGTAGTGACAGTAATAAAGTTCAGAGTTTAGGCAAAGATGGAATTAAGGAACTTCAATTAAGTTACCCTAGCATGGGCGTATAAAATATGACGCTCCATGGGACCTAGCCCCAACTGCTGTTTCCAAAATGGGGGACATTAATGTAAGGACCTATAATAGAAACATTAGAGACCCAGTATAGGGACCCGTCCAAAATCAATGTAGGGGGAAATCCCAAAAGGAGAAATGTAAAAGAAAATGACAATTATTACGGGATTTGGGGCATGGGCGTCAGTCCCGAATGGAGGAGTGAATCCTTACAGTAACCCATATATCATCCCCGTATGATTATGACAGCAAACCATATTCTTAGAATTTCTTACACGACAACCTAAACCCTAAAATTTAATTCTTACAACACTTCCTTCTCTTTTAGAAAGCAGCAAATTTAGGGCTTGGGTCGCGTTGGGTTCTCTTAAGCGATTCGTTAGGGTGTAGGTTTGTACGTTCTAGGGCTTAGGATTGGTTAGGGCTTAGGGTTAAACAGGCTTGGGGTGGGCATATGGAGCGTTCTCAAAATTGTAAGCTTTGGACTTTGGGGCGTGGGTTCCGTGATTGCGGGTTTGGGGCTGCCATGGGTTTCGGAGTTTGTGCCTGGAGTAGCTGTCGATATTGTATTTAGATAATTTCCAATAGAGGTCAGTGGAGGTAAAAAACATGTAGAGTGTTTTATAAAAATAACCATGATTTGTCAGATTTGAATAAATGTGATTCTTGTAAAATCTCTGATTGGTTTTCTTTCTTTCTGTACTTTGCAGATTCGAAATTACTTCATTTGCTGAAAACGGTCCATTTTTGCTCAAATCACCCTCGTCGCAGGCGGCAGAAGATTTCTGCCGAAATTTGTCGAAACGCAGGTGTGTGCGCAAAACTTGGCTGAATGAGATGTTTTCAAAAACAAAATTCAAAGATTATTGTCAGTGGCTTGGAATGATACCAAAATTATGTAAAAGTGTGCGCATGTGTGCGCAAGTGTGCGCCTCACACCCTTAAGGCTGTTCGCAGGGCTTCTAACACTCCAAAATCTGTGCGGAAGTGTGCGGAAGTGTGCGCATGTGCGCGCTTGTATGTGCTTTGCCGCTGTCCGCGTGCGCGTGAGGTAGTTTCCGATTATGATTTGTTTTTGAATAATTTTTGCCAAAAAACGTGATGAAAATCTTCAAAAAACGAAAAAACACCAGAAATCAACCACCACGCGCGCGCCGGAAGATAAAAGAAAAACGGAGCTAAAAAGGAGCATCCTTCTTTCAAAAAGAAACGAACCTCTACCGAGCTTGAAAGTTTTCTGAGAATTCGAATTGTGAGATACGGTTGTTGCTTTTACGTTAACTTTTGTTTTTGAAGATTTTTGAGACAAAAACTAGTCTTATTGTAAAAACAGAAAAGACGTGTTGTTTTTCCACCTCTATTGGAAATTACCTAATTGTATTGTGGAGCAGCACATCACTCAAAACCATCTTTTCAACCCATAACCCCTAAACCCTCCCCGAAAGCTGCGAGCAGCCTCGGAGACATTTTGTGCACTGTCGGGGGCACGGCGCAAAGCATCGCACCGGGCCCCTACCTTCAAACCCAGGATTTTTGCAACTTTGTGATGGTTATCAGGCAATGGAGGAATGGAGCCCCGTATCAATCCCTACATGATTTTCTATCATAATCCCCATGACCATGACCATATTCCTTCGTTCCCTGCTAGCAATCAGAACCCTGAATCCTAAACCCTAACGACTGCAGCAGCTTCCTGGTTTCAAATTCTCCTATTGCGTCCTAAGCACCAGCGAGGTGATAGCTCAGTGCTCCATGATAGGGTTTAGGGTTTAGGGTTTAGGGTTAAGGGTTTAGGGTTTAGGGTTTAGGGATAGACCGTTTCACGGCGTTGAAAGAACCTCAATCTGGTTTTTGGGGTTTGGGGCATGCTATACTCTACTGTACTTCTAGAAGGAATGCCATGGAATCGTACTCTAAGCTAACGAGGAACTTCAGAAAGCCCCAATATCTTTCACCCGAAGCCGAAACCGCAAACCCTTAACCCCTGCACCCCATGCCTTAAACCATGGCCCCAATTCGTGAACAGCGCAAACCTAGACCTCCAGACTTAAGAGGTCCATGCACATGGGAAATACAAAAAAGACAAAAAAAAAAAGAATATCAGGAAAGATTAAATAGAAGAGAATAGTAAATATAATTGTAAAATGACGAAAAATCAGGAAAGTAGACTATATTCCTCAGATTCGCGAAGTTCCATTTTTCTCGTGTTTCCAAGTGTTCGTAGTTTGTCCTCGTGTTTCCTGAGCTGTTCCTGCTTCTTCCTTTTTGTAAATGGGGAATAGTAAAAAAGTAGGAAAATATGTGGAAGCGAAAATAGCAAAGAAACGGGGCAAACTAGGAAACCAGGAAAAACTGCGGAAAACTAGAAAAATGTGAATAACTTCGGAAAACTATGGAACAATAACAAATAATTGGAAAATCAGCCAAGTTCTCCTAATTTTCCTATTTTGGTTTGGAATCTGTTTGGTGTTTTATTCTTCTCCCTGTTCTTTAATTTTCCGTAGTTTTTAGTGAAGTGTTGCTGTTCAATTTCCTATTTTCTACCATGGACAATTCCCTTTTGCATATTTTTGAAATGTAGGCTTTCCTCTTTTCCCCTATTGCTTCCTTATTCTTATTTTGTTGATTTTTTGAATCTTTCCATTGCACAGACCTGGCAACTCTGGGCCCCAAGCTTTTAACCCACTCAATCCCCATCCCAGGGACCCAAAGCTCAAAACTTCCCGGTGCCTGCACCCTAAACCCTAAACCCCAAACCCTAAACCCTAAACCCTAAATCCATAAACCCCAAACACTAAACCCTAAACCCTAAACCCCAAACCCTAAACCCTAAACCCTAAATCCCTTAAACCCTAAACCCGAATCCTTGCACCGTGGCAACCTTCTGCCGAGGAGCCGTCCGGCAGCAGGTTCACGAGCTGGTCAAAACGGACCAAGGCCTCTTCCTCATTTGAGCCATTCGTTTAGGGTTTAGGGTTTAGGGTTTAGGGGTTTAGGGTTTAGGGTGCAGGGTTGGCGGGTTTGGAAGCAAAAGCTTGGTGTTAAAAAGCTAAGGTTCAAAAATGTGAGCTTCGAAAATGCGAGCTTCGGGATTTGGAGTCAAAAAGCTAAAGTTTGCCTGGAACTGAAGGTCCGAACGGAACGGCTGTGGATTCAAATTCAAGGCCTGGGGCAAGAAAACTTACAAGCAGCCCGTAAAGTTCATTTAGGTGCCCCCCTACTCTCAAGTCAATCCACCTAAACCTTAAGCCCTAAATGATGGACATGAGCAATTTGTTTCAATAGGCCACGGAGCAGGATGTGTTTACTCAGTGGCTGGAAAGTCAGACCAACTTGAAGTTGAACCATGTAGCAACCCCAAATATATGGTTTAGGGTTTAGGGTTTAGGGATATATATAGGGGCCCTGTTCAGTTGCCATTGTTTGCACTCGCAAGTACTAGGTTTAGGGCTTAACATGTGAGTAGCTTTTGCGTTTCTGGTGGTTGAACCTTGTAAGATTATATTCCTTATATAGAATACTAAACTCCAAAAGGAGGACACAATCTTACTCTATATTGGTACCATAGTACCCCCA
>CAJNIZ010020424.1:54678-65807 GCA_905231905.1 Symbiodinium pilosum | reverse complement strand
GGGTTTCGGGCAGAGTTCATTGATTGGGGGCCTAGGGTTTAGGGTTTAGGATCTTGAAAGGACCAGGAATGGGCAATGGGAGCAAGTTGTTGGGGCAGATTTTGAAACAAAGTCACACATCACATTACCTATTCCCACGTGTTGGTGGACTGGGCATGTTTCTTCATCCAGTGGGAGGGATCACCCTGAACCCTAAGCTCTCCAACCTAAACCCTAAGCCCTCCACTGCAGGGTTCTTACTCTTGCACAGTAGGGTTTAGAGGAAGGAGCGGTATCCAGGGGTTTAGAATTCTTTTTTCTTTTTTTTCTTTTTTTTGAGGCCTAGGTTACAAGGTTCAGGGCTAGAGGGCATAGGATTTGAGAATTTGGGTATGCCACAGCCCTCGTCCACCGCAAACCTAACCTCCAAACCCTGAATCCCCCAACTTCTCCTCCCCAAATCACCCAAACCCAAAAGCACCCAACCCCCAAGCCCTAAATCCCGCAGCCCCTACCGCGTACTCGGCCGAAATTCTTTGGTCCGTTTCAGCAGACACAAGGCCATCCTTGTGGTGGGTTGCAATTTGGTTGGTGTTGGGGTTTACTGGGAGCCACTTATAAGCGGGGTCATGTAGGGGGTAACATTAGGGCATGTAGAGGTATATAGCATATGGGTGACTACATCCCAAGTGTAACACGAAGTATAGCGCAAGCATACTCCTATTGGGGTACTTGGGGAGCTTACGATGAGCTGAAAAATGCGACTATAAGCAGGTGATAATTTCCATGAACTTCCAAGTAGGAGTTTAGGATTTGCGGTGTGGGGATATAGGGCTTGAGAGTATAGGAGTTTAAGGGTTTGGAGTTCAGGGTGCAGGGTTTGGGGTTCGCGGGCTTCGCGTTTAGGATCTGGGGTAGTAGGAGCTAGGGCCTTGGGTTTCGGAAGATTTCTTAATGCTCCAGAAACAGAGAAGGCCGGCTGTCCTTGCATGCGCTATGGGGTCCAACTCAGGTTCTAACTTTGGGATTTAAGGTTGCGCTCCCCGACCGAGAATTCAGGCGCAGCTTCTCAGCCAAAACCCGGAACCCTAAACCCTACACCCTGAATCCTAAACCCTAAACCCTAAATCCTAAACCCTAACCCTAAACCCTGAACCCTGCAGGTTTCAGGTTCCTGGATTGCTCACGCACCTCCCGGCTTCAAGAATCACAGGCCAAATAAAAACCGACGACTTGGACCTCATTAGTCCTCATGCTTACGGTTTAGGGTTTAGGGTTTAGGGTTCCTGGTTCTTAGTAGGGAATAAAGGAATATATTATATAGGGATTATCTACGGTTTATTTCTCTTATTGCCGAAAAGCTAAACCCTAAACCTATTCCCTAAAACTATTCCCTACTAAGAACCACTAAGTATAGGGTTCTATGAGCCCTGGACTAAATTCGTAATATATCCCTTAATATGTCACCCCCAAGACCCTAGGTAGTTCCCTACAGGTCCCCCTCAACCTAAATTTAGTCCGTAGCAGGATTTAGGGTTTGGGGTTTAGGGTTTTGGGTTCCAGGTTTTTGGGTTTGGGGGTTAGGGTTTGGGTTTAGGATTCAGGGCTTCCTTTTCAAGCTGGTCATATTGACGATCTTATGCAGAGCGCTTTCGCCACTGTATCCACCAGAGGCAGAATACTTCCAAGCAAAAATTCAACCTAGGTAGTTCCAGTCACCCTTCTAATACTGAGGCCCTCAGTAGACTGTCATCTTCATGGCGAGAAATTCTTGCACCTCTGCCAAAGTTCAAACGCCCACATAAGCTACACAGTCTGCACCTTTAAACGTCTGTAAACACTGTTCCACATTAGTTCGCTAACCCCTAGACCAAAACCTCAAATTTGGGGTCTGAACGTGTCCATGAAAGGGTGCTAAACTTAGGGTTGAACATGCAAGCAAACTGCCCACTCATATTTGAGGGTTTAGGAGTTCATGGTTTGGGGTTTAGGGTTCAAGGCTTACGGTTGCCGGTTCAGGGGTCCAAATTGAGCAAGTTGGTTCGGAGAAGCTTCTTCAAGAGCCCTTCCAAGCACAAACCCATAGCTGCACAACCTGAACTCTGAATCCATTGTCCAGCAAAGGGGGCGAGAATTGGGAGCTTCTCAGGAGCCTCCACTTTAATGCACAAGACTGGTTCTCTGAAAGCTCATTGCCCCCAAACTCAACACCCTAAACCCTGCACTCTAAAATCCGCACTCTTCCGAGTCCATACTTTGAAGTCTATAACATAGATCTTGAACCTAAAGCCCGACCCAACCCTGGGCGCCCGGCAGCTCGTTAAGACCTTGGATGTACATCAGCTTGGTCTGCTTGCGCAGCCAGCAAAGCAGCACCTCCTGCTCGATGGCTTATTGCGACGAATTTCTCATATTTAGGGTTTGAAGCGGTCAAGGGTCCAGGTCATATTTGGATACCTTCTACAATATCAATGTTTCAGGGTAGACGCAAGGGAAGCTGAGTTGGAAGCTCTAAAACCCGGGTCCGTGGAAGTTGTTCAGCCAGTATCGCATTGGGATTGATGAGAAGGTTGCAGACATTCCCTCCCAAAGTACAGAAGCACCCTCAACCAAAGAAACCCTAATCATCAAGATTCCCGATATCATACTACTACAGCTTAAGGACACCGATGTTCTTGGCGCCTAAGTGTTAAAGTTCACACGTCAACAACTTGTGTCCAGAGCCACGTTGGCATTTGCTGGCGCACTCGGTTTGGTAACTGCTTGAGGCCACAATAAATGCAGTGGTGATAACAAGGAAGAAGATTCCTGCTGAAGAATGAGGAAACTCCGAAATGGGAATAATAACAGAGCAAGAACCAAAAAAAACAAATACAACTACCAGCAACAATACTGGCTTACCCTAAACCCTAAACGCTTAGGTTTCAAGGCATCATTGCCTGGAAGCCCAGCGCCAGGTGCACCGCCAATGCTTCGAAGCGTTAGATGGGTGCATCTCAACCCACGAATGCCCCCAAAGGTGATATCGCCGGATAGATATTCATCATTCTTGTGCTTTATGATAACCACATGAATCAAAACCACAAATGCCCCAAAAAAAAACCTTACATACGGCTTGCAGGGTGTAAGGTTTGACGGTTAGGTTACACTACAGTGTCACTACAGGGGCTCGAGTTAGCGAAATGTGTCTCTATACATACCGTTCGGCGAAAGCGCAGCACTGGTCGGCGAAAAAGCATGTGTTTTGCATCCCGGAACCGTAAATGCAATCTTCCAGGGACTACAAACGCTAGGCCCGTATGCACAAACAAAACTGTAAAGCCGAAGATGTGCAGCCTCAACGCTCAACCCGGATAGAGATAGAGAACTTGAGAATCTGAAGCACAGCTCGTCTTATTGTGTCTTGTTGGTGTTTATGGGCAGAAATGAAATATATGTGCCATTCTACCAATACAGGGGACTTTGCATGGCAAGTAGATAGGATTTCTGGAAGGCACATTGTGGGGATCCACTGCCCCCCTCGCCCTCCCGCTGCTTTAAGGTTTAAGGCTTAGGGCTAAGGGCTTGGGGTGTACGGCTTATGAGTTTGGGTTTTCAATTTATAGGGTTTACGGTTTAGGGTGCGGGGCTTACGGTTTAAGGCGTAGGGCAAGTCCAGGCTAGTTCGAATATGATGAGTGGTAGCTGGGCACAGGATGCTTCATGGCGAAACGTCATTGCCGAATCCGAAGGCCAATACTTACCCAGAGGGTCCAAGTACCCAATAAAAAAGGTACTTGGGTTTTGGGTAATAGCAATTATAGTACGGGTTTTGTGTAAGTATATGATTATTAGGTACTTGGACCCTTTGGGTTACAAACCTACACCCTGCACCTCACACCTTGATATTTCTAACTTAAAGTCAAAGACCTAAACTTCACCCCGAAATGTTTAAAGACACCTTGAGATGCCTAACTTACGCTTCCCAAGAAGATGTAGCTGAATGTAAGGAGCAGCCAAGGGCAAGACATCAAGACATCCTGAACATCCCAGGCTCGGCCCGAAGCGTCCCTTGAGCCTGAAATTGGGGGTTCCTGGGACTTAGTTACTAGGGGTTAAATAGGGATAATGGAAAAGAAAATGGAAACTACTATTTAGGGTTTAGGGTTTAGGGTTTAGAGGTTATAGTCCCCCTGAAGTAGATAGAATATCGGGTATATTGGAATCTTATTTTGGTATACCCAAGGCCGTATTGTATCTACTTAAGGGGCATTATACGTCTAACTACCCGAAATGGCGGCTTCGTAGGCTCGGTCTTGGGTTTGGGATTTGGGGCTACCTCCATCATAGGTAACTAGTGACTGAATCTACGGACCCTCCGCTGAGCCCTGAACCCTCAACCCTAGACCATAGACCGTAACAACCTTTGACCCTAAACGCTCCTCCAGTGCCTCTTGGAATTTGGCAGCTGCCGTTGGATCAGTAATGCCAAAATCCTTGCCGTGTGTCCTGCATTTACAAACTATTATCGAGGCTCATCTAGAAATTGCAAAAGCTTGTGTAGGGATTCTAGGGGGTTATGCAGGGATCATAAGTTGTATAGGGATTTTTGTCGGTAATAGGAAGGTCTTTTTGGTCACCCCATCCCTCATAAATCAGGACCACGGATGGTGCCCAAGCCCAAGGAACAAAGTTAAGAGACTGCCTAAACCCCAAAAGTATGTAAAATAATGGCCCTATGGCTGTTATTATGGGTTCAGGGCTATTATTCAAAATATCTTGGCTGCCGAACTCATGAACTTAACCCCAGCCCAGCACACCATAAATCTGCACCCCAAAGGGGTTTATGGTTTAAGGTTTGGGGTTGAGGGATGCTGCCACTGCGTGTTGCATTGCGCTGCCCACTTGAAAACAGAAAAACTCAACAGCGATGCGGCAGGAACAAGGGAAATCAGGACATAGCTAAAATGCAGACCCTGTGGGTTTGCGTGCTCCGGAGCCTCATTTAAATACCATTTCTTTTACAACAGATTGAAAATACAACTTGTGGGGGTGCCGCTAGCTCCGCTTCACAGAAAGATCCAGTTCCCTTTAAGATCCAGTTGCCTGCAAGAGTTTATTATGGTTGGGCAAGCATGAACCACATACAAGCCTAAAGCCCTAAGCCCTGGACCTTCTGTTTCTCATCCTCGAACCTCAAAGCATCAAACCCTGACCCAAAAACCTCAAACCCCAACCCCAAAATCGAACCCAAAACCGGGAATCGTGTCCTGGCAACATCCAAGCGAATCTGGTGGACGTCAGCTTCGTCCATGGCTTCTGTGCCAGCCAGGTCTTACACTACAATCAACTTGAAGCTGCGGAAAGATATTACAGGTGGGTGTGGGGTTTAAGGTTAGGTCAACCCAAACGGAGACCAGGAAATGAAAGTTCCTGTGCTTCTCAGCATCGGGGATCCCTTCGGAAACCTCAAGGCACGTGTGGATGGTGTGTTGAACCTTCGCTGACAATTAATCCCCTCCCCCTAATTTAATATTCAACCCCGCATCCCCCCCCCTTAATATTAAACACTCCCACTATATATACTAGGGGGGGCGGGGGGGAGTTGGGGAGGTTTAACATTAGGGAGTGCGGATTAGCCGGCAAAGGAGCAGACCCTAAACCCTAACCCTACCCCCAGGGGTACTTTATTGGGCGTCCCCATAACAGGGATTATAGTATTTGGGGGTCTAAAGTGGGGTGCCCAAAGTATGGAACACTAATTACAATAATTTCACCCTATAGAAGCCCCCCAACATTGCCGTTTTACACTTTAAACTTGCACGTGCCGGTAGCAGGTCCCGAGGCTCAATCCTGTATTCGGAAGGTCGATGAGAAAGCAGGACGCGCATGGATGCATGAAGTTTGGGAGCCAGGGGTGCTCCCTAAACCTTAAACCCCTAAACCATATAGTCCCCCTTAAGTAGATAGAATACGGCTTTGGGTATATTATAATAAGATCCCCATATACTCCATATTCTATCTACTTAAGGGTGACTATATACTCAAGAGAGTTTAGAAATTCGTCTGGGAACAACATCAGATGCATGCCTGGAGCCTCAAGCTCTTTGTTCTAGGTTTGCACCTACTAGTACTACTATTACTATTACTCTCATCACATTCCTACTATTACTGTTCTGCTACTATTACCCTTGTTATCAATACTTTGATTTACTCCTTCTGCTGCGCAAGCTGGCAAGCAAGACAACCCCAAACCGCATTGCAAGTGCCTGTGCAGAGGATGAGGTGTGTTGGGACCTGCATACATCTATGACTCTATGTAGGCGGCAGACACCGCCACTTAGGCTTTGGTATCACAATTGCCTTTGTTGCTCATCAGGCTGTCGTTTCTCCTATTGCCCGTATCACTGCCCCTCTCGCATGGAGCGATCGTTAGTACTTCTGCCATCCGGTAGTTGTTCACAATACCTGTCCCCAAATGGCCATAATGCAGGTTCCCTGTTTGCTTAGGATCCCCTTATAAGGAAGTGTATTCCCAATGGTCCCTAACCCTGAAGCCTATACCCTAAACCCCTTAACCTACCTTAAACGCTAAAGTACTGTAGGCTACAATCCGGGGGTATAGGGTAGTAGCCCAATTTGTTGCCCTAACTTGGCTTTCAAGGTATACTGTAAGCCGAGTTTTTTTCAAGCTGCCAGACGGCGGAGATGGTCCAACAACGCGCATGGAGCGCCGGAGAGCTCAACCTTATGTTGGATCGGGAGGGATGGCCATAATATAGGGATTTTATATGGGCTATAAAGGGAGAATATAGGGATCGTGGAAAAGAAAATGGAAACTACTATTTAGGGTTTAGGGATCTGGGTTGCTGTTAAAGGACTTAATTTAAGTTACTATAATAGGGGAATCATATCAATTTCTATACATACCCATTATGATAACTGCAGTTAAGTTCCTTAACATAAGCCCTGTCATGTGCGGTTTGCCAAACGTGCGCGCTCTTTTGGAGGATTCCTGTGCTCAGCAGGTCTAGTTGGGGAGAGATCGAGAACCTAGTTTGAGGTTTAGGGTTCAGGATTCAGGATTTAGGGTTCAGGATTCAGGGTTTAGGATTTAGGGCTTAGGGTTTTGGGCTTAGGGTTCAGGATTCAGGGTTTAGGGTCCATGGTTTGGGGTTTAGGGTGTAGGATTTAGGGTTCAGGATTTAGGGTTTAGGGTTTAGCTCAAGTCAACACACCCACAGAAACGTGAAAGTCCAGAACGCCCAAGGAGAGACTCCAGCCTGAAGAAAGCAGCCGGAATCAGGGTTTAGGGTTTAGGTTTTAGAGCTTAGGGCTTAAGGTTTAGGGTTTGGGGGTTTAGGGTGGAGGGTGTGGCTGACCAGGCATTCTTTTTTGGGGCGGCGGGGGTGCGTTTGAATGGTTCGGGGGTGACATCGGAAGTTACATTGGCGTGTCTCTGGCATTATACGGCGTGTAAGTTCCCAACACAAGACCTCTTACAAAGCAGAGTTCTATGCCCCAAACTTGGAGAACGTAGATCTAAATTGGCGGAGTTTGCTTTGGGTTGCGGCACCCTTGGCATGCTGATCTCGTCCATTTACAGCTCATTAACAAGGGATGGAGGAGTGAATCACGGGTTTAAGGTCTAGGGTTTAGGTTTAGGGTTTAGGGTTTAGGGTTTCGGTTATGTAGGGTTCAGGTAGCTGATAATCATGTACTTCCCCAAACACATACTAGAATTAGTCACCACGCTTGCTATTACCAAAGCCGAGACTACCTGAATCACAACTACCAATCGCAATCACCAAATCCCCCATTGCTACCATTAAAAACCGGGTGGTGCTTCAAAGAACACCGATATTATCTAGGTAGGTTGCATCAGAAATAGTATGGGATATTAATTTTGATCCCAAAGTGCCACATAGACTATAGTCTAAACTTCCAGTATCCCCCTTAATAAGCCCCATAGTACTCCCCTACAGAATCCCCCTATGTAACCCTTGCACTATGGCTCACATAGACTGTTACCAAACCCCAGGTACCCACACTGTCAGGTTCATGGACCCTCTGCAAGTGGGGGGAGCATAGCCCTAAACCCTAAACCCCCAAACACCCTGAACCCCAAACACCCTAAACCCTACACCCAAACCCTAAACCGCGTTGTGCCAGCAACCTTCGGAGCGGGAACGCCCATAGTATTCCTGGGCTACTCACAGGGCTTGGAGATAAACCTACTAGGGATTTGGGGGTGTAGGGAGTTTAGGGGTCAGGGTTTGGGGATTTGGGGTTTAACGGCGAAGGTTTAGGATTAGGGCTCAGGGTTCAACGCCTACATACGCCCCCAGAATCCACCTTGACATGGTTTGCAGGTGTTTGAGCTGTTTCTCACAGCGGGCCAAAGGGTCCATGTAGGTATATAATACATGCTTAGGACCCAAAGAGGTTCCCATATAACTACTGTACTTTAGGGCCCAGGTATATGCTATAGAGCTACATGGGCTATAGTCTAAACTCCTAGTATCCCCTTGAATACTGCCCTATAAAACCCCCTATGTAATCCCCTTTGCGGAATTTAGACTATAGCTCAGATGGAATCTATGGGCAAGTTTCCTTCTACAGACAGACAGGGGAAGGTTACAGGACTCTTAAAGGGGTTTAGGGTTTAAGGTTGCGGAATTGTGGCCAAACATCACTCTGCCGTCTGGGTTTCGAAGTACACAAAACTCAGAATAACTTTGAGAACAGCATGATTTGGTAATTTCCCCAAAAATGGTACCCTTAATTTTGGGAAACCCCCATTTGGAAACCTATACACTTGAAAAATCGACTCCAACTCTGGTGGCCCCTGTCTCAGACGTCCAGCACAAGTGTTCAACACAGTGCTCCACTTGAGCTATAGTCCACCTCCTAGTATCCCCGCTCATAATCCCTATAACCCTCCAATATAATCCGCTAGAAAGCCCCCATTAAGGAGTTTAGACTGTAGCTCATTTGAAAGCAGAGCGTGGGCTGTAAACAAAACACTCAGCAGCCGACACAGCCCCCATCAGAATCCAGGCATTAAATAGCAGCAATGATGTTTCTCCAAACGATTCCACACGTAGGGACCATGAATTCAGATTTAAGTAGCGTTGAATTTCGCCCTGGACCCTCCACGAGCAGCACAGAAACCAACAAACTTCAGGTAAGGCTCCTCGTATCTTGCCTCCTGCCATTGCCGCATCCACTCCTCTTCGTCGAACTGCTGCGCACCTTCACACGGAACTGCAGGAGGCTGATGCTGGGCTGCTGTTAAGGAACTAAGTTTAAGTTACTATACTGGGGAAACCACATTAATTACCATATATTAGATATATGAGTATATACAAGTGTATATATATATATATGCACACCCACTATGGTATCTTAATTTAAGCTCCTAAACAGCCACCGAGGATGGGAGTGAGTTGGGGTTTGGAACTTCAGGCTTTGTGGTCTATTGGAAGCTTTGGGGCTCGGGGTTTTTGAGATTTAGTCAGGCTTCGGGCCCCAGGTGCAGCAGCATGGTGATGCTTGAGGAACTCCAGCTGAGTTTTTTGTTGTTGCTTCTTAGCCCTGGACCTTCTTGCTGCTCTTTTGAGAAATAATGCTTTACTAAAGTTTCCTAGAGCTGAGAAGGCATATGCACGAAAACAGGGGCCCTGATAATACTGCCGTACGTGTAAGATACATCAATGTATGGGGTTCCATATTGATTTTGGGGATGGTAACCCTAAACCCTAAACCCTAAAGCACCGCTCAAGAACCTCGACCTGGTGCCTCAAGGCTCCAGCAGCGGTGTAGGGTTTAGGTTTTTGGGGTTTAGGGTTTACGGTTTAGGCTTCAGGGCCCAAAGCCGAAAACCTGCTTCTCTTTCTGCCCAGAAGTATTCTTAGCGGCCTTCCTGTAATTAGGGCCCCCGAATCGTTCATAAATTGGGTCCCTTATACTACAACAAAAAGAAGTATCTATAGTCCCAAAGCACCACACAGATTCCCAACATTACTTTGAGGTCGATTTGCGGCATCCTATGCTACAAACAAAAAAATTTGTAATATATGGACATATGGATACATGGAATCTAGAACCAAAATATCCGCAATTATCTAGGCCTCTATAGTACGGTTCAGGGCTGAGAGCTTAAGGCACCTTACCAGGACGCGTCAGTAGGAACCCTTCCCAAGAATGATAAGGTGATCTTAGCTGGCCCAACCCATGATACAAGGAAACCTTGCACCACTTAGTCCACAAAGTATTGTAATTATTAGGGTATACTTGGAGGTCTATGGGACTTAGTAACTAGTTATAACTGGGGTTATAACCCTACATATAACTGGGGTAGCCCCTATAAGCCCATTTAGGGGGATTATAACTATAAGTAGGGTTATAAGCCCAGTTATAAATAGTTACTAAGTCCCGTGGGCCTCCAAGTAGGGTCTAGAAGGTGGTGTAAGATTTCCTCATCCACCGCGTCACGTGACTAGAATAGGTCTCAATTTTAGGGATTGGGGTTACTAGAAACCTCTACTTAAAAGAACTGCCGGTTCAAGCCTTGCACGGTAGTCTCCATTTTTGGGGTAATCTCCCTATATACCCGAAACCCTGAACCCTCGACCCTGAACCCGGAAGCCTAAAACCCTAAACCCTGGACCCTAAACCTCTTAAACGCTAAACCCTAAACCCTATCTCTATATTAGCCCTATGTGAGCTATAGTCTAAACTCCTAGTATCCCCCTTAAGAACCCCTATAGTAGTCCCCCTATATAACCCCCCTTCAAGGAGTTTAGACTATGGCTCATATAGAATCCTCCTATTCGAGCACGAATCAGGTTGCAGGCTCCCACCGTAGTCCATATCCAGGTCCAGGTCCCAATCTTCATAGGGATCCGAGGACCTGGCCATCAGGTTTACAGTTTAGGGTTTTGGGGTTTTAGGGTTTGGGGTTTAGGGGGTTTGGGTTGATTTTTTCTGGTTTAGGGGTTTTAGGGTTTTAGGGGGTAGGGTCTAGGGTTTAGGGATGTTTAGGGGTTTAGGGTTTTAGGGTGTTAGGGTTTTTAGGGTTTTAGGCTTTTAGGGTTGAAGGTTTTAGGGTTTTAGGGATTTAGGGTTTAGGGGGGTTGGTGGGTTTGGGGTTTATGGTGTAAGGGTTT
>CAJNIZ010020424.1:30385-44780 GCA_905231905.1 Symbiodinium pilosum | reverse complement strand
CACCCAGTAACAGTCTATACTAGGGATCCTATTAAGGGCTATGTATAACCATAATGTACTTATTCTCCAACTGTTACTGAGGGGGGGCAGTACCCAAGGTTTAGGGTTTAGAGTATAGCCAAAGGGTTTAGGATTGAGGGATTAAGGTTGAGGCTTTGGGGTTTCAGGTATGCTGTGGGCCTCTTAGAGGGGATAGAGGGGTTTGAGTTGAGGGATTAGGGTTCAGGGTTGTGGGTTTGGGGAATAAGGATTAGTCTTTGGGGAGGGTTTGGAGATCAGGGTCTCGGAGTTCTTTGTTTGGGATTGGACATCAGCAGGGTTTTGGGTCTGGGTATTTATCACCCAGGCGGGGACCACAATTCTGAGACACGCCCAAACTTTACATGGACAGATTGTTGGGGGGATTAGGGGTATGGGTTAAGGGGTTTAGGCTCAGAGTGGATTGTTGAAAGAGCTGTGCAAATTTTGGAAGGATTAGGGCTTAGGGTTTAGGGCTCAAAGGTACATACGCACAGTAAAACTAGCCCTGCGCATCCATGATGTTGACAGTAGCCCATACGGCCACTTTCCAAAATCAAGGTACACTTACACCCCTTGAATAGCAGGGCGTTGTCATGCTGTGGACATAATACTATTGGATCAAATACCTGGTAAGCCCTGAGACTCAAACACCCAAACCCTCAAGCTCAAACCCGAAGCTACCAGACCTTGAGCGCTCAACCCTCAACCCCGGCCGACCCTGAACGCCGTATTCCACAGTCCCTAAACCCTAGGCACTAAACCCTAAGCCCTAAGCCCTCAACCCTGAGCCCTAAACCATAAACTCTAAACCCGAAGCCCGAAACCCTAAGCCCGAAAGCTTCAAGTAAGCCGTCCTCGCCTCCTGTTGCGAGCCAACCAGTTGGTCAGGGTGAAATCCACCTGACTCGTGGCAAGAAGGGTTTAGAGTTTAGGGTTCCACCTGACTGGTGGCAACACCTAGGAAATTCTGTTGATACGCCGCTGGGGGGTTCCTTTAAAAGGGGCGTCATTGTGGATATAAAGGGTCTTATAGCGAGATATGGGTGTAGGGATATTAGCCCCAATAATGGAGAATCAAATGAAAAACAAATGGAAAAGAATACGGACATCCAATGGAAACTTGGATGAGATAGTAGTTTATAGAGATGGTACAAGGTTGGTGTGAAAAATCTTGCATGACAATGCACCGCATTACCTTAATCAGGTGCTTAGGCCATGCCGTGTTTAAACTATCCACTGCAGCCAATTCCTAAGGGCTCCATCAAGGTTGAACAAGGCCTGTTTGATAGTTTCTGGTGATTGTAACAGGCATTGGCTGATGATGTGAGAAGGTCCGAAACCCCTGCACATGACAGCATTGAAGGATTTCAGACGACGCTGTGGAGGTGTCTGAGATTTGCACAGGTTCGACACTGATACTGGGGCAACGCCACCACAAGCCATGTTTAGGGGCACCATTGAAATTGAGGGCATCAATCACGCAAGTTGAAATGTTTCTACGACAAGGTTAGGATAAGTCCTATAGTACTCCCAATATGAATCGGGCAACTGCTGCCGCAAGGGGAATGACACAAATTATCATATGCGATGAAGTCCCAGGTTCGTCGTACTCTAGGTGTAAGTCAAAATTGAGGATCTCCTTATTCAAACGCAAAATCTTAAAAGTCCTCTGCCTCCTAAAATGAGCTAGGGACCACAGCCGTAGCCGTAAACCCCAAGCCCGCATCACCTAACTCCATGAACAATGTTGAGACCCTGCAAAGATGTTGTCAACCCTAAACCCTAAATCCAACACCATAAATTTAAACCCTAAACCCTAAATCCTAAACCCTAAACCTAGCGTGCTAGAAGATTGGGCCTGGCTTTCGATGGGAAAGGCGTGTTCCACAAGCTCCCTCGCAGCTTCCTTGCGGACCTTGCAAATCTAAGAGAAACAAGCTAACTTGAGTAGTGTCTTTTTTGGTGGCTAAACCTAGTAAGATAATATTGCTTATATAACATACTCTACCCCAAAAGGAGGATATAATCTTACTCTATATTGGGTACCATACTATCCCCAAATCAAATACTACTCACTTGGGAGTTTCCTGAAATTAGGGGTACCTTTTTTGGTGTCCCCGTAGTAAGGATTATATTATTTTTGGGTCTGTATTGGGGTCTCCCCATTTTGGGAAACTACCACTTAGCGTTCAAGGTCAGGGAGTTGCGCGTACAGGAGTGTAGGGTACATGGGCTAGGACTTACCCTACCTCCCCGCCCCATCCATACTTAAACCCTATATGCTCCCTACATAAACCCTACATCATCCTTTACTGAAATCCTATATGATCCCTACATAAACACTATATCATGCCTATGTTAGACCATCCATGGTCATCACTCTCCGGTGATGCCCAGATCCTCCAGACAAATAGCAAGTACACCTTAAACCAGCCTGAAGCCTAAATCCTGAACCCTAAACTCTAAACCCTGAACACTAAACCGACCCATCCACAGAATCAAGGAAGGACGGGTTGTTCAGGTGGAGGCTTCCAAAAAACCAGGGCCCCTGTTGTCTTCATGAGAGCCACAGTCAACATTCCCTTGTGTAGGCAATGGACATGGGTTCCATATTTGAGTATATTAGGGAATGTACTAGGCTACGAAAGAAACCTCTCTATGTCCATCCCTGATAGGCCCTAGGTAACCCTAATATTGACAGATGCTCATGAGAATTAGAACTTACTGAGGTCTATGTTGGGACCCCTCCGTATGGAAAACCCCACATCCCCTGTGAACCATTGTATCCTCAGGGCTTGCGCGCCTTTTTGGGGAGTCCCTATAATGCCGATTAATTATGGTCCGTTGGGGTCTGCATTGGGACTTCTTATGGGAACCCCCACAAGCCACAGCTCGTTACAGGAATCGTAGGGTTGAGGGTGTAGGGCTCAGGGGTTTAGGAGGGTCTAGGTTTCAGAGCTGATCCTTCGTATCAATTACTACCTGTCTGCAGCGAACAAATGCTGAGTGCACGAGCCATCCATGCTCCCAGGCCGAAAACGTGCCCGTGCGACCTTGAATAGAATAGGTCATGCGATGGATGAAGGAACTCTTGCACCACGTAGTAGTGTCCCCCAAAAGAGTGTCATTATCAACATTGGGGGTAAGATTTCTTCCATCAAAGTAGGTTTTCAAATGGTCTTCTTGTGTATAGAGTTTTACCTGATTGCAAGGTCATGATTGCCGGAAGGACCACATAATGTGAGGGGATAGCAGGAGTGGTGGCCGCCGCAAGACTGGTTGCCATTTCGGATTGCTAGCGGCGCGCTTAGCATCCTTCTTGCGGCCAGGTCTACCCTAAACCCTACACACTACCATACCAAGACTAATCGTTCTCTCCTGGTTGTAGTAGGAAGCAAAAAGCGCCATCCCAGAGCGCAACACAACTAGGCACTGCACCTAACTCTGTGTCAGGTGATGCCGTCTATTAGCCCTGCATTCGCTTCATACTTCCTGGTTCGAAGTAGTCAGTGACCCCAGTATAGGTGTACTTATAACTCAATCATGAGCCCCCTAAATCACCTAATATGGTTACAAATAAACTATGGAAACCGGTTGCATTTGGGCTGTACTGATCCAAGTAGAGCCCCTTAATTGCCGTGCCCTAAACCCTAAACCCCAAACCCTAAAACCCTAAAACCCTAAAACCCCAAGCCCTAAAACCCTAAAACCCTAAATCCTAAACGCCTAAACCCTAACTCTCACACCCTCAACCCTAAACCCCAAACCCTAAACCCTAAACAACCCGGTCGTTGCTCAGCCCCAGGCTGTATCAACTCGACCTCGAAACATGTGCCGTTCAACTTACTCTCCTTAAACCCTAAACCCTAAACCTAATTAGTTGGCAGGACATGTGAGTCAAGTCTGGAAGGAGATCTTGCTGCTCGTTCAGAATATCATCTCACATTAGACTTGGATCGAGGCCATGCAACAACTACGGAACATCACAGGCTAAGCTCTTTCCGCAGATGTGCAAAGGCTGATTACTGTCGGACTGCAGCTGCCGCAAATCAAAATGACAAGTCAGACGGTCGAATACAGTCCTGCAGCCATCTCTTTCACAATCAAGCCTGCGATATGATACTGTCATACCACGGAAAAGACATGGGTTCTCAATTGTCAGGGATATCAATTATACGGGGCGAAGACCCACTGCATAAGCCCTTTGTCCGATCTTCTTGCCCTGTTCCAAACGTTCCAACCGTAGGCCCCCAAAAAGCCTTGTACTAAGAACCCACGGAGGATCCTAGTAAAGTGATTACCTCACCTATATAGGGTGGTTTAGAGTTTAGGATTAAGGCTTGCTTGCACTACATTGGCAAAGTTAGGGATTAGGGTTTAGGGTTCAAAGTTTGTCGGTAGGGGGTGGCGGCTACATAGATTTTCATCCTGGCTTTTAAGCTCTCATACCTTCAGCCTTCATCCACAAAATACTGCACTCTAAACCCTGCACTGTAAGATACATCCTAAACCCTAAACCCCTAAACCCTAAACCCCTGAACCCTCAACCCCTAAACCCTCAACCCCTAAACCCTAAACCCTAACCCCCTCAAAAAAAGGGATTCTAGGGACCCCAGGCTCTTTCTGGGTTTAGGCCGGATACGGCCCCCACCCAGTACCAGTCTATAATAAGGGCAAGATTCAGGGCTAAATATACCTGTAATATAACTCTGTAATATAACTACTGTTGATACTAAAAATCCTGCATGACCTTAGTATACTACAGTACCATTATTCCCAAGGTAGAAGCTACTTGGGGTCATGCAGGATTTTTAGTATCCACCGTATTGCTGGGTGGGAGGCAGTACCCAGCCTAAACTCGAACCCCCTAAGCCCTAAACCCGAAACCCGAAGGGTTTAGAGTGAGTTTAGGGGATTAGGGGATTGGGGGCGTGGGGGGGGAGGGCGCCTGCTAAGGATTTGAATGGGATGACTTTTGAGCAGCTCCCCTATCCGCCTGGTGAGATTAAATATAAGGGGTTTAGGGTTTAGAGTTTAGGGTTTAGGGTTTAAACCCTAATCCCTAAACCCTAGACCCTAATCCCTAAACCCTAGGGTTTAGACAATAACCATCCTATCACACCTGCGTAATGCCTGCAATCTTCCATTTGATTTTCCATCCGGTTCTCCATCATTCAAACTACTCAGACCCCTCAACCCTAAACCCTTAACCTCAGACCCTTAAGTCTTAGATTCTGGACCCTAAATATCCCTACACACTCCCATAGAACCCTTCTTTACCCCTTCCCACAGTGTGCTCGATGTCGGAAAACCCGGCCGAACGCCTCGGCACCATCGAAAGACTCCTCTACAGGGTCCTTGCTCACGGCCATTGGATGCACCCTGTCCGAGGGGTAGAGTTTACGGGATTTGCGTTTAGGGGGTTAGGATTGTAGGGGTTAGGATTAAGGACTCTAGGACTTGGCGTTTGAAAGTTGATTATTCAGATGAAGGTATAAGGGCGCACCTTTGAAAGAGTAGATTATGGCTACGAGAGGGAAAGGCTCTTCATCATCCTGCTTTCTTCCATATCGCTGTGGACCCCTTTCATTCTTTTCTGATATATGACAAACCCAGCTCAAAGTTGTGATTAACGAACCTTGAAAAGTGGGTCCACAGCAGCCCCCAAGACAAGGTAAGGGGAGCAACTGTCTTGGCAATTGACTGAGGTGGCGTCCATGTTGTTCGGCGGAGGGTTTAGGGTTTAGGGAAAAACGGATTCAGCCCCTAAACCCTAAAAGCCCAAACGACCAAACGAATGAAAGCTACCGGGGAATCAGCGAAGCTCACGTAACAAACTTCAACCGTGGGGATCTTCGACTCGAGGCCTTCCACCTAAAACCTAAACCCTAAGCCCTGAACCCTAAACCCTAAACCCTGAACCCTAAACCCAAAACCCTAAATTCTGAAGGTTCCTACAGTAAAGGCTGTTTACCTGGTCTATCTAGCCGGAAGATGTACCAGCACTGGAGCTTGACCGGAGGTCAGACTTGGGGGCTTAGGGTTTAGGGTTTAGGGTTCTTTAGGGTTTAGGGTTTAGGGTTCTTTAGGGTTTAGGGTTTAGGGTTCAGGGTTTAGGGTTCTTTAGGGTTTAGGGTTTAGGGTCCTTTAGGGTTTAGGATATAGGGTTTAGGAAGGAGGGTTTAGAGTTTCGGGCAGTTTCGGGTGTAGGGTTTACGCCTTAGGGTTTAGGATTTAGGCTTTAGGGCTTAGGGTTTCCAAAATTAAGGGGAAGGGGGTACCTTGCCGTGAGGGTTCCCACAGCGAAGATTGTAGTATTTGGGTGTCTATATGTGGGGTCCCTCTGTTTATGGAAACCACCACTTTGCTCCAGGAATTCAAGGTGTCACTTGAGATTCCAAGATGCTTACAAGCCCTCTAGTCTGAGAAGTTAAACATTCTTGTCAGGGAACTTCCAGTCAACTCATAACCATTAACACCAGACCCTAAGCTACCAAGAATCCGCCATGGGGATTCCCAGAAATACGGGAACCCCAATGTTGACCCCGATATTTCTTATTATGGAAACCCCTTCCCTAATTGTCACAACTCCCTAAATGCCAATTGCCAAGCCCCAACATGATGCTTCAGCCCAGACCTCCCAAGAGGATCGTGGTAGGCCAGGCAAACTGCGTCCCAGTCTTCTGGGAGCTCCTTCCTGCAGGAAAAACAAGGGTTGGGGTCTGGGGTTTAAGGGTTTTGGGCTTAAGTTATCATAACCCACATCCCCCTCTAGTTGCAACTGTAGATCACGCCGGTGCTGCTGAATATGCCTACCTAGACGGTTTGAAAGAGATTTGAAGAATCTGGACTACACCCAGGAGACTCACAGCTCCTATCGTGCGTAGAAATACCAGACTCACATTAACTGTAGTCGAAAATCCGAGTATCCCCCTTAAAAACCTCTCTAATACTCCCCTATATAACCCTTTATAAGAACCTCCTCTTGAAGCAGTTTAGACTATAGCTCGCATGACCCTAAACCCTAAACCCTAAACATTCCACGCAGAAGGCTTGCTGAGGGGCTTACAACAGCTTGGCGATGGCCAGGTCAACGCGAGGAACGACGGCGTTGACGTCATCCTTCGCACCGCTCATCGCGCAGTTTGAATTCAGCCCCCTTCAGGAACACCTTCAAAAGGGGGTTGTATAAGAGATTATATCCGGGAGTATGATAGGGGTTATGAAGGGGAATACTAGGAGTTTAGACCCAGTAAGTGGGGTTGTCTCCACCGACAAAGCTGCCATATTTCCGAACTCAGACTTTGGCAGCAAAAGCTGCAATTGGCAAATAGACTGAGTTTGGAGGCTGCTCTCACGCAACGCTATATGTACTTACAACAGGATCTGTAGAAATTGCTGCCTAGAAATCTGAAACCTGCATGAGCTTCATGGCTTGCAAAACTGGCATCTTCAGTGCGAGCTCGCTTCCTAACTTTGCAGATTCCATTCAAACAACACACTAAAAACACACTCCAACTCAAGATAAGCCCCTCTTTGACAGACACTAGCTGATAAATCCAAAATCCAGGGCCTGTCTTGGCATCCTAGCATTTCGAGGATGTAGGAGGAGACTCTAGCCTGCAAAGAGCCGTATGTCGCCACTAATTTGGAGCCCTTAGCTGCGAAGCAGCCGCAAACGCAAAACTTTGAAACCTAAAACTGCAGCCACGAGATGCACTGTCACGGGCATCGTAGGTCAACACTGCTAGCAGCAACGTTGCCCGAATTTCCACGTTCCGCCAGCTAAAGCAAGGACAACGATCTCAAGCCCAAGATCCTTCAACCCGTGATCAAAATTTTCCGTCTGTAATTAGCACTCTCCGCCAGTAATTCCAAATATTTTCACCATGGCAACCACCAACAACACCAGCACCAGCGCCAGCTCCAACCTCAACACCAACACGACCACCACAACCATCACAACCTCTGCCGCCACCGCCACCACTACCGCCGCCACCCCGCCACCGCCTCCTGTACACGCTCCAAAAGTACATCCAAGTACGGAAAACTGAGGCAAGTGTGGAAATGTACGCGAAAATGCGAAAAGCCCTTCAGCAATCTGAACCAACACTCCAAGAGACCCGACCTCCAACACGAGACCCCACTCCGCAGTGGGATGTGTAGCAATGCCTGGGCACACCACGAGCTACGCATGCAAAGCTAGCTGAAGTGGTAAGGGTCCAACTGCTGGGATACGGCTTGCTGAGTTCGTGCTGCGCGGCGCTTTCTGGACTCTAGGAATCTGAATAGAAGCTGTAGGTGTTCCATGCAACTACTAAAACGACGCTAGGCTCTTCTGGCTTGCTGTTAAGGAACTTAGCTTTAGTTACTATATTGGGAAAACCATATTAACTACTAAATAAACCCATTATGGCAATCTATTTTAAGTTTCTTATCAGCAACCCAGATTCCTAGACCCTAATTCGTAGTTTCCATCTTCTTTCCATCATCCCTATATGATTTTATAATCCCTATATAACCCTTATATAATCCCTATATAACCCTTATATTATCCCTGTGGAAACCCGCTATAATCACAAGATCATCCCTTTATAATCCCTAAGCCCTAAACCCTAAACCCTAATCCCTAAACCCTAAACCCTAAACCCTACACCCTAATCCCTAAACCCTATAAAACCCTTATCAACCCAGTCTTTTGAGACCCTGGTCGGCTTCGTGTTCAGGGTCTCTGGATTCCGGGTTTACAGGTAACGCCATCCCTAGGGTTCAGGTTTATTTGAGGTTTGAGGTTGAGGGTTTAGGGTTTAGGGTTAGGGCTCAGGTCTATTTGAGGTTTGGGGTTTAGGGCTTAGGAGTAGGACTTAGGTTTATTTGGGGGTTTAACGTCTAGGCCCAGGGTTTAGGATTGGAGCTTAGGTTATTTCAGGGTTGAAGGTTTTAGGCTTAGGATTTAAAATTAGGGCTTAGGTTCATTTGTGTAGTTGGCAATGTCCTTTCTATCCGAGTCAAGGGGAACCTTTTCTACCAATGTCCTATACTCCCTGCACATTCCTCCCCATTCATTTCCGCAACTCACAGAATCTGCTTGCACAGCGCTGTGGTTAGGACAGACCTGTTTGCTTTCTAGTAGGTAGGGAATGGAGGAAGAGTAGCCCCCACATAACCCCCAAGAATGTGGCAGTTTCCTTTTTCCTTTCCCGTCCTTCAGACCCTACTAACAACCAACAGGAAAAAAACGAGCACCGGACGTTCGAGCGCCAGCCGGTGTGACAGCGCACAGGCGATGCCGCCTACTGTAAGATGGTCGTCGAAGTGAACCAGGTTCCCATCCTCAGATGGGGATGATCCTTCGGGGTTAAGGGTTAAGGGTTTAGGGTTTAGGGTTTTGCGGTTCCCTTCCTTGCAACTGCCGAAGTTTTGGATTTGCAGATTCAGAGTTGGGAGTTCGGGATTTCACGCCCTTATGGATCTACAACCCATATAACTTTGTGTAAATATTAAGCCTTGCTTGCATTTCATTTCCGCTTTTCCATCAGGGACGTAGTAGTCCCCTAAATCCTATAATCTGGACAATCCCTACATACCCCCTACATAACCCTATCTATTTATGTATGTATGTCTTTATATGTATGTATATATATATATGTATATATATAATATACGGCAATGTCCAAAAAGAGGGAGACCCCAAGATAGACTCCCAGATAATAGAATCCTCATTATGATAGGGACCTCCCAGGTTGGTAGCCCGAATTTTGGGAAGGTCCAGTATATCCCCTATGTCCTGCAGCCTCCCACTGCTGAACAAACACCTGGCGACATATTGCCAAACTGCTGTTGCCAACTGGTTGCTAACGTGCTGTGGCTGCTTCTGCAAAAAGGTTTAAGGTTTAGGGTTTGGGGGTTTAGGGCTTTAGGATTTAGGTTTTAGTGTTTTAGGTTTAGGGTTTTTGGGTTTGAGGGTTTAGGCTTAAATCAAGGTCCAGGATGCAGGGTGTAGGGCTCATCCCTGCATTAATGGTAGCTTCCATAAATAGAGTATCTCAATATGAGCTATGGTCTAAACTCCTAGTATGCCCCTTAGTACCCCCTATAGAAGTCCCCTATATAATCCCCTATATAACCCCCCTTTAAGGAGTTTAGACTATAGCTCATATAGGTGCAGGGGCCCTGCATCTGCGTATCTGCCGGCACTGGGGCTATGGCATCATCATGGACGATTGTGTAGTGTTCCTCGTCCACCGCGCGCCTGCCATCTGTGCAATCACCAAGCTTCATGCCGAAATGGAAGCGCAACTAGGCCAGAACCCTACTAGGCCAAATAACCAAGTCTCCTGACGCTGCTTCGAATACCCGGATACCACAAGATAGCGTAGAGGCCTAAATGATGACCAATGTTATGGCTCTACACTCCGTCTAATTGCAGTAAACGGCACCTCAATTAGAACTCAAGATTATATTTGTAATTATTCAGGCTTCTACAGTATTCACCATGGCTCCAAAAAGAATCTTCGTCAAGGCCGTACATCTGAAACCCTAAACTCAAGATCCATGAACCCTGAACAGGATACTAAGCAACCAAGTGTCAGCCCTTGCAGGTCCCTTGCACCCAGCCTCGCACGCTCCAGAGCATAGGGCCCCACAGCCTCCATGACCACCTGCTTGTTGTAAGGGTTTAGGATTTAGGGCTTAGGGTTTAAGGTTTAGGGTTTAGGATTGAGGGTTTCGAGCTTAGGATTTAGGGTTTAGGATTGAGGGTTTAGGGGCTTAGGGTTTCGTGGTTTAGAGTTTACTTGGGTAGGTTTGGGGGCAGAATAGAAAATGGCTGTTCATGGCTCTACTGGGCCCATGAAGGGATTCAGGGTAATGAACATTCAAAACTAGTCTCAAGCCCACCCTAAACCCTAAACTCTGAACCCTCAACACCGAAACCCTGAACCCAAAACCCCTAAACCCTGAACCCCTAAACCTTAAACCCCAAACTTTAATGCCCAAACCCTAAACCCTAAACCCCTAAACCTGTTGAGGGTTATTTGCTTAGTGCGTCCGGTTCCTTAGGTTGGAGCCTTCGGGTTGGTCCATCAAAGCGAAGACTACCCTCATCCCTACAGGGGTTCAGGGTTTAGGGTTCAGGGTTTAAGGTGTAGGGTTCAGGGTTTAGGGTTTAGGGTTCAGGGTTTAAGGTGTAGGTTTCAAGGTTAAGGATTTGGGGTTCAGGGTTTAGGGTTTAGGGTTCAGAGTTCAGGGTTTAGGGTTTCGGTAATTAGTATGGAATAAGGGAATATGCGGCGGCTCCCCAAAATTAGGGGTACCATTTGGGGGTCCCAATAATAAGGACCACAACATAATGGGTGTCTTTTTTGGAGTCCCCCTATTAGGGAAGCTACCATGTGAGCTAGTCTAAACTCCTAGTATCCCCCTTAATAACCCCTGTACTAGACCCCGATATAATCCCCTATATAACTCCTTGTAAGGAGTTTAGACCCTAAACCCTAAACCTCAAACTCATGGTTATAACCCCCCTCTGAGGAGTTTAGATTGTGGCCCATGTAGAGCATCAGTGGCAGTAGTAGCAGTAGTAGAAGTTGCAGCTATAGCAGCGACAAGAGTGGAAGAATCAGAAACTAACAGAACCAAGTACAACATAGTATAATATAGTCTAATATAGCATAACATAGTTTAATATAGTATGATATAGTTTAATATCGAATGATATAGTTGAATTCAGTTTAATATAGTAGAATATAGTTTGATATAGTATAGTGTAATATAATATCATTCAATATAGTATAATATAGTTTAACATCGTATAGTATAGTTTAACATAATAAAATCTAGTGTATATATATTTATATGCCATAGTGTAATATGGTTTACTATAGTATATAGAACATCGTATATTATAGTTTACTATAGTATACTATAAGTATCACAACGCGCATGCAAGAAATTGTAGAACGACATCAGGAACACCAAGCCCCAAGCCTGTAAACCCTGAGCACTAAGCCCTAAACCCTAAACCCTGTAACCCCTCAACCCTAAAGAATGCTCCACCAAACTTGGAGGAAACCAGAGAAATTCAAAAATCAGACAAGAAGCCCGGAACTCTTAGCCAAACGCACTCTCTAGGGAAACCTAGAGCCCCCCTATGACCCTCTATTATGGCCTATGTACCGAAACCTACCCCGCACTTAAGGATTTGTGGGAGGGTCTTGGAACCAGTGACTTCGGCAATAGCTATGGTTTAGGGATTAGGGTTTATGGTTTAAAGTTTTGGGTTTAGGGTTTCAGGTTTGGGGTTTAGGGTGTAAGGTTTAGGGCTTAGGTTTTGGAAGGATGGGACAGGCCTGCAAAAACACGAGGCCAGAAGGAAGCAATCAAACGGGTTGATATAGGGTTGGTTTGGGGTACCAGAATGAAGAACCAAATGGAAAATCAAATACTCAGTTGCTTAGGGCATTTAGGACCGTAAACCAAGCTTCGAGAATATGAGTGTATTGTGAATAGTTTTGTTTCCCTCTTATGGTGACTTGATTTAAATTTAAAGTTTGCTGCTGCAAAACAAAAACCACGCTATTGCATGGAAATAAACTTGGAATTACAACAATCTTCTTTGTAAAGGGCGGAGAAGCACAAACGCGTACTACAAGCGTGAAAATGACATGCTCTTCAGCCTTCGTTCTTACAACAGCAATGGCCAGTCTGAAGCTACAACTGTCGGACACCAACCCGCAGCATCGGAATCGGAATCGGCTGGCCTCGTCCTCCAAAGATATAGCCAGCTTGTCGACGGCCTGCTGTCAGGTCCTACTAGTACTCACTGTACGCAAAATACCCGTGCATCAGTTTGACGAGAAATTGAGATGAGATGGTCCTCCGCATTCTCCTGCTGTGGCTCTTAGAGGGCATGGTTACACTCCCGGAAACTAACATGGAAACCCAAAAAGGGCCCTATAAAGACTACAGTCCTTCTACAAGGGGACTATATGGGTTTCCATGTTAATTTGGGGGAGTGTATTACTGTTGATACTGAAATTCCGGCATGGCCTACTTACCTTAGACTATGGGAGGCCATGCAGGGTTTCTAGATTCTAGTATCAACCATAGCCCGGCCCTCTAAGGGATTTGGACCCCCAGTAGACATTATAATTTCAGCNNGGTAACAGAAATTAAAAAGTATTTTCAGGAACCTTTTAGATTCTAGTATCAACCATAGCCCAGCATATGTTGAAACTGTCTTGGAGTCCGGGTGTCTTTTGCTGGCGAATGCCAAGCAACACAAGCAAGCTCCGACCGCTTACTTCCACCGACAAGTCCGAACAAAATGAAACTGGGTTCAGGGTTTAGTCAGTCATATCACGACACACTAGGGTTGTCTAGCAAAACAATTACAAGGGACAGTACAAGATTATAGGGTTTAGGGTTTAGGGTTTCCTGCTACCTAGAGTTGAAATCCATATCCAAAAATCCTTCAGCCCTAGCATGGGCAAGGTCACATGCGCCAGAAGTAGGGGGCTCCAAAACCCCAACCCTAAACCCCAACCCCAGCATGCTAAAGTCCAGACCTGCGTCTATGAGGACTCCCAAAGAGGGGGCCGTAAGTCTGGAAACCCTAAACCCTAATATTCCTGTATGTCTCCATATAGCCCTACACAAGCCCGTAGCCCCTGTACCGTGGCCTCTACCCGACTCTGGTATTGCGGTTGCACTTAGATGTGTGTCAGAAGCTGGGGGTTTTGGGGTTTTGGAGTCTAGGGGTCAGGGCTTAGGGGATGGACAACTGTACTAACACATAGTCCTTGCGTCAAAAACTGCTACGGTATGACGCAAGAAACAAGAGCTGCTAAGCTCAGAGGTATCAGTTAGGAGGACCCCCCTCCAATATCGTACCTAGGGGGCCGAACCAGAACCCAAAGCAATAAATATGAACCCAAAACGGGAACCACCTTGGAAGGTCCATGATGAACGATTCTTGCTGCAGACTCCATGGTGTGTACCCCACCTGCCTGTACCTCCACCTCAAAACCCTGAACCCTGAACCCAGTCCATCTTGCAAACCCTGTCCAGCCTCCACCCGCTCCAAGCGGTCAAGTAGTGGCTGGTTGGCTTCGGCCAGGAGCTTGTGCAGCCGTTCTGGTGGTCAGCGACAAGCGGGTAGCTTCCAAAAAATAATGGCCCCTGTTAACGGGTTATGGAGGTTATGCAGGGTTCTAAGGATATCTTTATATATATATATATCAATGTGTAGGCATATGTAGGTTTTGGGGGTTTCAACAATTTGGGGCTCCCATTTTAGGAAACCCCGTGATGAGGATTCTACTATATTGGGATCTATACTGCCCCCCTCCCCCCCCCCCCCGTGTCTGGAAAT
>CAJNIZ010020424.1:14703-30285 GCA_905231905.1 Symbiodinium pilosum | reverse complement strand
TAGGGTTTGGGATTATATGGGGCTTCATTCAGGGATTGACAGTTTGGAGGTTCAGGGGCTTGGCTGAGGGCCAGAGAGCTTATTCAGGTCGAGGAGTTGGCGGAATGCAGAAGCTCATTTTTCGGGGCATGGTGAGTTTTAACCGCCTGAACCCTAACCCCAAAACCAAAACCCCGAAACCTCACAACCACAAACCTAAAAGACTAAACCCTTAATTAAACCCTACAACTTGGGTAATTCCCCCTTACAGTAACTGTTACCACAAGGGGTAATAGGAATTAGAATAGCCCCTTAATAAGGCCCCCTTTAAGGACAGTTACTGGGTGGGGGAATGACCCAACCTACAACCCTAAACCCTAGAGTTGAGCATCTATACCTCGATCCGTGGCGGCGTCAACCTCCAGTACAAAAAACTGCACAGCCTGAGCTGCCTCTAAGGAACTTACTGAGGGTTTAGGGTTTAGAGTTTGAAGCGAGCGTTACGGGGAACCATACTGCTTACGATATACCCGAATTCTGCTGCCTTGCCTCAAGCTCCCTCAATCCCTATACCGTTCTTTGCTCTTTTCCATGTGGTTCGCCTGTTGTTGGCAACCCTAGACCGAAACCTATAAAACTCGAACCCTGGACCCCAACGTAACAGACGTTCCCGAACAGCAACCCCGTAGCTCGTCAGAAGACAGTCTGAGTTGGGCAGCTGGCGAATTTCATAAACCATAGTTGCCAAGGTTTGGCGTAGTTGGGGTCCTACAGGAATTTGAATATCAACCGTATTGGAAGGCCCAACCGGCTTTCAAGTTCGGGATCTTTGGGTTTAGGGTTCAGGATTGAGGGTGTAGGGTTTTGGGTTTAGGGTGGCATTCTGCAGAGAAAGAGAATGTGAATGTACCCCTCCTTCATTCCCGAGCGGTACTCTAAACCCCTAGTATCCCCCTTAATAGCCCCTATAGTAGTCCCCTATATAGCCCTTTAAGGAGTTTAGCCTTTTGCCCAAAAACTAGGGTCGCCCAGCATGCGTCAAAGAATCCACATAGGCCCCCGGTACAGGTACCCATGGTTCTGGCAAACCACTACATCCTGAAACGTGGGCGGGCGCCTTTGCGATCGGCGCGTCTCTGAAGGTTTATGTACAGCGCACACCACCTTGGCTGACCAGGGGAGGGACCTAGCAATCTGAAAAAATTGCGAGACATGTAGAGAGGCAAAGAATCCCTTCATACTCCCTTGTCCTTAAAACCTAAAACGTATAATATATTCCCTGATTCCCTACTTCTCACCAACAAGTAACCTTGAACATTGAAGCCAAGATGTGCCGCGCTTCAGTGCAGACTAAACCAGACAGCACAGGGTGAACTTGTGCTAGCAGGGTGTAGGGGTACAAAGCGGGCCCCAGGCTTGAACTCTATGCCTTGTCTTACTACATGCCATATTGAGCATGTTAATCTAGACCACTAAAACCCTAAACCCTGAACCTCTAGACGAACTTTCTTGGGTTTCAGTATGAAGAGAAATATTTTTCCGTATATGCAACAACAACCGAATGCCATGAAAGAGGCTCGAAGAGGAGACCGTTGAGATGTATCCCGTAAGGGTTTAGGGTTTGGGGTTTAGGGTGTAGGGTTTACTCCTCTCCCCTTCATTATCAAACCCCCACCCCCCGACCCCCCCCCCCACCACTAGTATTAAATCCTCCCATTGATATTGCTAAATATTGGGAATGATTTATATCAGGGGGGGAGGGTGTTTCAGGTAAGGGGGAGAGGAGTACTGTAGAGGTATGCTTCCGTGATTCGGTACCGGGCCCTTGGTTGCGCAACTATTCCCTGGAGAACGAAGACTCTGGAAAAACAGCTAAAACATGTTGGCAATCTCCTCCCCCGCACGCCCTAATATCAAATACTCTCCATTGTGGTATATTACAAAATATTGGGTGTATTTAACATTAGGGTAGGGGGGAGGATGGTGGTGTTTAATAGTAAGGTGTGAAACATGCGTGCCAATCCTGGCTTAAAGATCCAGCTCTTCTACACAACATACTTGATATCCGTTCTTAGAGGGGCTCACACAGAGCAAAGGCCCAAAATCCCTAAACCCTTCCGCCAGATCAGATGCTGCGATATTAGCAGATCGGAAGTTGCGTAGATGATTGCTCCAGAAGCAACGGAAACTGGTTTCGGGACCCATTGTACTCATCTAAAGCACTCTCCATATGAGCTACAATCAGGCTTTGTGGATGAAATTAGATGTAGTTGGGGACTCCATTTGGGAGCAAAATAAACTACAAGCGGGACCCATCCGTCCACTGTCAAGGGCCCCTCAAAAATCCTAATATTGAGAGTAACTCATATGTCCATCCCTAAGCCCTAAACCCGTTACCCTGAATCCTGAGCCTGGACTCTAGGCCTTAAAAACCAAAACCTTAACGCCGCAACTAAAACCAAAAACCCTAAAATCCTAACGCAGAAAACCGAGAACCCTGAAAGCCCAAAAAAAAATACCTCCTTAACTGACCCAATCAACAGAGGTCGCCACTCACCGAGTTCAGGCGATGTTGTGACTTCACCGCTACCTTCCATGACTTAACAGGGGCACCGGATCAAAAACGAACAAAACACAAAAATTGGATAGCAAGGTTGAGCTACGGCCCGAGGGTTTGGGGTCTGGGGTGGGGAAACGTAATTGCCCAGAAGCAAAGCCTGCCAATATACTGACATGAATATGTTTTCCTCTTCTTATTCGCACGAATTGCTGCGTCATCTAGCAAATCTATGAAGCTCTCCTTAGACCACGAGCGGTAATTACAGTGAGCTCCGGCAGAAGCCGCCACAATTCGTTACGAGGTGCAGGTAGAGGATTTTGTGAGGTCCCTGATGAGGATTTTTACGGGAATTACCTAAATACCCACATGACCTCTCTGCGAACATTTTCTGTTTATCGCATCCGTAGCGGAAAAACTTTGAAAGGGCCTGCTAGCCAACGGAATCGGCTTTTTTTCGGCCCCCACATCAAACTGGAACGTTTAGGGTTTAGGGGTGCATATCCTCTGGGGATTAAGCTTTTGGGCTCAGGGATTACGGTTTGAGGCCTTTTGAGAGTAGGGACGATGGATTTGGGAACTCTTGGGAATATCATGGGATCCCCTTCCACCCTCCCCTATACTACCCCCCTAGGTTCCACCCATAACTGAGTAACTGAAGTTATTTAGGGGTACCTAGGCCTAATTAAGGAGAATTAAGGGTTTAGGGTTTAGGGTTTAGGGCGGGGGAGTAGGGGAAGCCATGAGAAGCTCCCGTACTTGGGCTGTGCCATCAAGGGGTCCAATACGTGGACTATGCTTGCGCCGCTTGTTCCAAAGCGTTCTAGAGGGATGAATGATTAATGCAAGGATTGCACAGGATTTATGTGGCTACGGCAAACACAACAAAATCCTGCATGAGCCTCGGTACATTACATCTTGGGAGTTCTGGTATCATAGCATGCTGAGGTGATGTAAGATTTTCCACATCTTCCCTACAAGCCCTATATAATCCCAGCTTCCAATTAATTATCAATTTTCTTATCCATTTGATTCCCCACTCTGAAATTTTGGTATCAACCCTACACCCCTAATCCTCAAAGCCTATTGAATGCAGAGCTTCGCTGGCCTTTGGCGGTGGCTCGGCATCCAACTCTCGGCGCAAGTGATGAGTTCTTCCTGGAGTTCGGATTCAGGCTTAGGGTTGGAGCTTAGGGTTTAGGGTTTAGGGTTTAAACACCTTTCATAAGCTGTAATCACGTAGGACAAGCCCCGCGCAGCTTAGGTTTCTGGGCAACAAAAAGCAAGAGTAGAACCGTGGAACAGGTGCACGTGCAACGCAATTCTGTCGAACAATGTTAACGCCCTCGGATGCCTGTGGTGTTTTGGTGGTTGACCCAAGTAAGGTTAAGCCCTTGTTATGAAGCACTGTAACCAAAAAACAGGATATGATCTCAGTCTACAATGGGGACTGTGGTATTACTATTCTCGGACATCAGTGCATCCCTGAAGCGAGCTACCTGCAGCGTAGGCCCCTCCAATAGCAAATAATCTAGAATAGGCTACTACAGTGTCCATTTGAGGTACCATATATTAGAATTATATAAGGAATATGGAACCATAATATTGGTAATTATTTAGGCCCCTGTATTAGGGGCGGGAAATAAGGTTCTGCAGATTCTGCATGCTCAGCTGACACTGCTTGGCCTCACTTTCAAGACTTTCGTTAGCAACAGCTGTGCATGGGGACACTTCCGCGCAATTTTTGTAGGGCATTGCAAGAAATACGTTCTTTGGAACGTAGAAATGTCACAACTGAAGATTTCTTGAGTGCCTGCACATACTACAAATTGACGGTTTCGTGCACATACTGCAATGGCAGCCAACTTCTCCATAATGTTGAAAATACCCTAGACGCCCTTAGTCTAATGCTGTCCTCTTCGCTCCTAGCTGGAAGTCCAACTGCTAGACCTAAACCCTAAACAGCAGGACCCAAGGCTTCGACACCTCTCCAAGAGGATGTTCTTCAAATTCTGGGCTCTTGTGGAATTCCAGCAGCATGTAACCCAACTACTAGCGTAACCCCCAGCTCTAATCAGAGACTGCTAGCCCCAGCTATAACCTACTTGCTACGTCCTCTGAGCCTTCCAAGACACCGCCCTAAACCCAAATTCCTCGTGTGCTCAGCTCAAACCCTTAAACCCTGCAACCCCAAGCCACCCCCTCTAAACCCCTAACCCCTAAAACCTAAGCCCTATAGGCCTAGACCCTAAACCCTAAACTGCTTTAAACCCTACACCCTCAACCCCTAGACCCTAAACCCTAGACTGCTCTAAACCACAAATTGCAGCTACATGCCTAGTCCGCCCGCGGACGTGCCGCTGCAGATGCACGCTGGCCGCAACCTTAATGTTTCATAATAGGGTTAGGATTTAGGGCTTAGGGTTTCATAATAGGGTTAGGATTCAAGGTTTAGGGTTTCATAATAGGGTTAGGGTTCAAGGTTTAGGGTTTCATAATATGGTTAGGGTTTAGGGTTTAGGGTCTAGGGGTTGTGGTTTAGGATCTTGATCTGGGGTCTAGGGTGGCAGTCTTAGGCTTCAGAGCTATAGGGGATGGATTCCTTCAAAGGGTTCATGGGGGGATATGAAGGTTTTATCATACATATATATATATAAATATGTATATGTGTACGTGTTGTATAGGGATATATAAGTGTAGGCTTGAAGATCTAGAGCTTGGGTTTCAACGGTAGAGTTCAGGTTTTGATTGCGGTTGAAGGTTTAGTCTTTGGAAGGTTTAGTTGAGTGCTGAGGAAGGCTTAGGTGCAAGCACGCCTGTGGTTGGGATCCTCCTTTACGCTTCTACGATTCGTGTGGATTTGATGATGAAGCACGAAGGGCCTAAGGGGTCAGGAATCTGGGGTACACCGGGATTACACAAGGACCGTCCGTGTACATGGCCTTGCCCCGCCAGCTCTAGGGGGCTGTAATAAGAGGACTTCGGTAACCCCAACCCCAAAATGGAGAATCAAACGGAAAATAAAATGAAAGACATGATGGAAACTGAGCCTATGCTAGGGTCTTGCTTGCACTTTACGATTGCCACGGCTACCACCACCCTCTGACCACCATCAGCCCACCTTGGGAAATCACAGTCCACCCTCACTGACTCAAGAACTTCGAGGTTGCTTCCATGGGCAAGGGCCGCAAAATCCAGAAAATCCCTGAGCCCCAAACCATAAATTTACTGCAAGGGGTTTAGGGTTTACACCCCGCAAGCATGCATTCCACGCTTGCACGGTCTGCACCATGTGGGAAGTGGACGCAGAATCCTAAATCCTAAATCATGATTGGGTTATAACTACCCTGAACCCCCTGTATAACTCTGCATAGCCCCTATACATTCCTATACAACCTACATGAACCCTAAACCCTAAGCTAATTCAGGTACAACCACCTTGAAGCTCCAAGTACGTCAGCTTGAACTTAACTAAGTTCACTGGAATTCAATTGAACTTAACTAAGGACAATTGGATTTGGTTATACTTCGACGAAATTCAATTGAACCTGAGGTCGGGTACTACAGTGGCACAGATAGCAGAACCTCGCAGCTCACTGGCTCCTGCCAAGACCAAAAGGTTTCAGGACTAGGGTTTAGGGTTTATTTAGGGTTTAGGGTTTGGGCTTTAGGGTTTAGGGTCTATAGGGTTTAGGGTTTAGGCTTTAGAGGGTCTAGGGACTAGGGTTTAGGGGGTTTAGGGTTTTTGGGATTTACCCAGAGATCAAAGTTGATTCTAACTTGTGCTACACAGCAATCCCATCATACTACTTTTACTGGGCTTCTGCTAAGGAACCTTACTGGGAATGATGTAATTTAAAAAAGAAAAAAAACGGTTTCCATGTTATAGAGACTTAATTTAAGTTCCTTAACAGCAACCCAGATTAAGCCCCTATAGTAGATATTGCCGCTAGGAGACCTCATACATTGGTGAGGGACTTGTTTAGCATTTGTGGTGGTGGGCGTTTAATATTAGTATGAAGGGGTTAGTAGGCTTTCAGTACAAAGTCGAAATTAGTTACAGCCATTCAGTGAAAGGATTCGAAACAGGTGTCCTGGGGATCCTAGCATATTTAGGGTTGAGGATTTATGGCTTGGGGATATATTGGCAGCATCTCTGTGCGTGGGTTTGTTCAACCCCTCGGACGTTTTCCGTCTGTTCGTCTCATCAGGGGGCTCTTGCGTCAAGACGCCGAAACATCTTTACCCTAGACCCCAAGACTTAAACCCTTAAACCCTTGAACCCTGAAAACCGAAACCCCTAAACCCTGAACCCCTAAAACCCAAACCCTAAACCCTTAATCCCTACTAACCGCCAGGAAGTATGGCCCACGGGCTTAGTGTTTAACATGGTTTAAGGTTTACAGTTCTGAGGCGGGGTCTGGGCCTCCCCCATGCGGATTGAGCTTTGGGCTATTTGATCTTCTCTGGTTAAGAGATTTAGGCTTCAGGGCTGAGGGTTTGGGGGTTTAGGGTTTAGGGGTTTGAGGGTTTAGGGTTTGAGGGTTTAGGGTTTGCGGGTTAAGGGTTTTAGATTTTCAGGTTTGAGTTCGAGGGTTTGATGGTTCGAGGGTTTAGGGTTTCATGTTTTGGGTCTCATGGTTTGAGGGTTTGGGGTGTGAGGGCTTGGGGTTTAAGGTTTTAGGGTTTGAGGGTTTGAGGGGGGTCTAGGGCCTAGGGCTCAGGCACTTTACAAGCGGAGCTCAAGACCCAGACCTCAAGGCTAAGAGCCGAGGGCCCTTCTTCGTGCTGGGACTTCCAATTAGGGTTAGGGTTTGGGGTTGGGGTTTAGGGTTTAGGATGGAGGGTTAAAGTTTAGGGGTTTAGGGTTTTGGGTCTAGGGTTTAGGGTTTAAGGTTAATTGCCGGTTCGAGGTTTTTGGTGGCCCTGCGGCAACCCCCATGCACCCTTTACCACGCAAAGCAAAGTAGATCTCATCGACCCAACCAAGCATGATTTCCAAGGAAACATGGAAAGAAGCCCAAGAAACAATAAAATGGAAGGTAATCCCGGGCCGGCCGTTTCATTGCATAACTGACCCCGCAATTGCAACTCACAAGTGAATCCGGCATCAATTTATGCTTATGATGCATCAGCAAAAGAACGAAAACTACAGACTTTGTGGGGAAGTGACATGAACGGTGAATAGTGGGTTTAGCTTCATTCTCCATGCTCTTTTCCGTTTGGCTCTCCGCTCTCCCGAAACCTATACAACCCTATATTACCTCTTCGAACTACTGGTAATTCGTTAGGCCCCTCTAAACCCTAAACCCTAAACATCCCTTTTTCATCCCAGGGCCTAAACCCCCCCAAATCTGCCCTGGAGACCTGTCGGGCGTCGGCCACTTGGTCCTTTGCCCAAGGGATATTTCCCATACACTTACTGGACCTGAGTCCTTCGTTAGTAGGAAAGGTATTACGGACTCGAAGCTACCAGAGGAACCCCTGTGTTCACCCTTTATGGTCCCTGGGTTAAGCCTAGTATTGTCAGTAGCTCATGCGAGCATGGGGAAATCAGCTGGGGACTCTGCTGTTTTCAGGAAAGCTATCCTGCGCCCACCGTTTAGTATTACTTCGGGTTGAGAAACAAATCTTACAAAGCCAGTCAAATTGAGGTTTCCCGGGTTGGGCTGCACATCTGAGAAGCCTGACGGGGGCTCGGTTTAGGATAAGAACATGAGGGGAGATTCCCAAACCTCACAATAACAATTAGTGGAAACCCCAAACCCAAAGTCCTTAGCATGGACCAGGGCCAGGCAAGTTAGGGCGCTTGCTCATCTGCAGAGCAATACACTGGGGTCGGTGATTATTTTAGACTAGGTAGGTACATTACGCAAACACTAATATTAAATATATATATATAGTACTATATAGCATTATTTGGCTCTAGTTTGGCAAAAGCTCGGCTTTCCCTGACCCTAAAACCTGAACCTTGAACCGTCGGATTGCACGACAACACCAGGCCCAGTTGCTGCGGAGGAACTTAGATTACAAAGTTCCCCAGGAACCCCTTAATGACAGTAATAGCGCTTCTTCCTAATGTTCAGCTTTAATAAGGGGACCCGAAAGAAATTTGGAAAAAAAGTGTACTACTGGGGTAGACTACCATATGGAGACATAGGATATGATGAGGCTTCTTGGGGGCTTCGGGGGACTTAGTAGCTAGGTTAATGATGGGGATAGCTGAGGTTATTCTGTGCCTTATAACGAATATACATTATATGTATACTTGCTAAGTCGCGCTGACTCCCTCCTTGTTGCTTCTAATGGTAGCTTCATTCGAGTCCCTTAACAACAACGCGGGACCTCAGCAACACTGCCTGCCGAGTAGGTTCAGGGTTTTGGGTTTGAGGACTACGGTTTAGGGGCGTCAATTATGAATAAAACAATGGAAAATCAGATGAAAAGTAGAGTCATCTAATGTCTAGTTGGCGTACTCGAATCTAGAACCATGACAGTGGCACTTGTGTAAGCGTCTACACTATGGGGTTTCTTGTTTAAGGCTGAAGGTTAGCAGGTAGCCTCCCCTTGCTCCATGAATCCAGCGAGTCCCAAGCTTGAACACGCAACTCAGAACAACCAGCCCGAAATGCAAAAGGGCCTTCAACCTCGAAAACCGTGAACTTGCAAGCAACACCTGCTTTTGTTGAGTCTATAGAATAACATGCTACATCTCTTCATGCGCAGGTGCTCTTCAAGACTAGGGTTTTTGGCTGAAGTTTCATAAGCCTGTACTCCCCAAAACTAACACGGAAACCCAAAAAGGCCTTATCCAGACTACGACTGTCCTTTCAGAAGGGGCTAATTGAGAGGGACCTTAAACCCGTAAGCCTAAGCCCTGGAAAGAGATGGGGGTTTCCTAAAATTAAGGGTACCTTTTGGGGGCCCCAGTAATAAGGACTATAGCATTTTGGGGTCTATATTGGGGTCCCCTTATTTTGGGAAATTACCATATATAGAAACACCAATATAACCCTAATATAACCCGAATATAACCCCCAATATTGTAGTGGTTTCCATTTTCTTGTCCCCTATTTTGGGAAATTACCAGATCACTCACGGTGTCCTGCAGCGCAGCCTGTGCTCGGCACCCGCCAGGGCTGCCTTCGACACCGCGGAGGCACACGGTAGTTTAGGGCTAGGGTTTAGGGTTTAGGGTTCAATTCTTAGGTTTTAGGGTTGGGGCTTGGGATTCAGAGCTTAGGGTTTCGGGATGAGGGCTTAGGGTTTGGTTGGGGGTTCAGGTTAGGGTTTAGGGTTGGGGGTTTAGGGTTCAGGGCTTCGGGTTTAGGGATCAGGGTCTAGGGTTGGGGTTTTAAGGTTCAGGGCTTAGGGTTTAGGGATCAGGGCTTAGGGTTTAGGGGTTTAAGGTTCAGGGCTTAGGGTTTCGGGTTTACGGTTTACTCTGCTGTAGCGCTGAAGCATAGATGGTCATGCCACGAAGTCGCTTCGAGCGTGTCGTGCTGTGCAACATGCTGCTTTGGCCTGACCGCTGCTGGCCATCTAACACATTAAGCTACCCCGCGACGTCCCAGGCGGCGAAACCACCCAAACCTCTTCCTGTTAGGGTTTGGACCTGAACTCAGTTAGGTTCATCTTGGTGCAGAAACACCACAGCTTCTTGCTTCCGAAAGGCTTTGAGCCCCAGAAAACCTGGGAGGCCCGAAGCCCCTGCCAGCGCCATCCAGAACGAGAGGCTTGAGGTTTGTTGTATTGACTTTATTAAAGCAACCAGTACTTCATGGGTTCAAGTAGTACCCCCCTCTATACTCCCCCTTAATTAACGTTAATTGGGCTTAAATATCCCTTATGAGTACTGGTTGCAAGGAGAACCGGCTCCGGTCCCGGACCCATCGTGGGGACCCTGTCTGTGTGAGGCAGAGCCAGGTCGATGGCCCCTGCGCCATCACTGTTAAGGGCATAGGCGCTGCCCACCAGCGTGCGCGCGCGTCGTGAGCCATGAGTTTAGGGTAAGCTCAAAAAAACAAGTTCCCAGGGGTGACTTCCCGCTTTGAGTTCCCATACGGGCGTTTCGAAAAATGGCCCCTCCCCTTCTATACCTCAAAATATTAGAGTCCTTCGTATCAAGACTCACACAAAGGCACCCCCAATTCTTAGAAACGCCTTCTGAGTTGCAACGCTAAAGCCTAGGCTCCTAAACTCCCAAACCCTAAACTCCTAAACCCTGAACCCCTGAACCCTAAATCCCTAAACCCTAAACTGCAGCTCCCAAGCCCTAAACCCTAAACTGTAACTCCCAAACCCTCCACCCTAAACCCTAAACCCCTAAACCCTGAACTCCTAAACTCTAAAATGTAAGTACCAAACCCTAAGCCCGAAATCCTACTGTAAACTCCTAAGCCCCTCAACCCCTATATCGTTCGCCCCTAAACCCCTAAACCCTAAACCCGAACTCTAAACGCCTCAACCCCTAAACTCCAAAACCCTAAAACCCTACTCCCCTAAACCCCTAAACCCCTAATCCAAACCCCGGAGCGTGCCTGGGTGGGGAAGTCCCCGCAAGATGCACCGCGAGGCTGGCCATGGCAATCCTGCGTGTCCTGCCTATGTTTTTCAAACCTAAACTTTTCGCTAGGCCGCCCACCCACTGATGGCTTAGGGTCTAGGGTTTAGGGTTGAGGGTTCAGCATGCGATGGTGGGAGTTGTATTGGGAACCTATGATACTCCTACCGTGCCATGCTTACTGGGTGAGAACCTGACCTAACCTAAACTCTAGGGCGCAAGCAGGTGCTTGCGGAAGTTCAGCTTACACCGATCTGCCATTGTAATCATCAGCTGGAAAGAATATCTGGTATACGGGCTGTTCGTAGCTGCCAGGGCGTTAACCCTAAACCCTAAATCTGGAAACAAACCGCAAAGCCTGCGAAGTCAAGCTCTATAAAGCTTGGGTTTTAGGGTTCAAGTTTCAGGGGTTCAGATAAATCCTGGCGTTACCGCCAACAGGAATTGATCTGGGGAACTTTGCTGCGATGAAAGGTCAGTGAATGCTTTCAGGAACCAAGGAGCCCTTCCCTCAAGAATATACAATTGCCATATAATCTAGGATTCTTGTCAAATGGAATTCTTCATTTAAGCTTTTGGGAGTACATGATAACCATACACTCTGGACTTTGGACTCCTTGGACCCTTCAGGTTCCAAAACAGGAGACACCCTAAACCCTCAAGCGCGGGTGCTTTGTCTTCATTTTGGCGGAAGCTACCGCTTCGTGCAAGTTGAGGCTCAAGGCATGACTCCCCAATGTGCATACTGTAGGGGCCTGAATGATTGCCAATGATGGGTTTTGGGGTTTAGGATTTAGGGTTTATAGAGTTTAGGGTTGTAGGTTTGGAGTTTAGGGTTTTGGGCTTTGGGATTTAGCATGTAAGGTTATTACCACAACAGTGGAAAGTCAAATGGAAAAGAACATGGAACAAGAAATGGAAAGTGGGCTTATGCAGGCATAGTGTAGTGTGGCGGCCTGAATAAATTACCAATATCATAGTAATTTTAAAGAGAATCTGGGACTACAATATTGGTCGTTATTTAAGCCCCATGTTAGTATGCATTTGAGGCTTCATACCCACGTGAAACGTGCTATTGGGTGGTTGAACGAAGTAACATGACGTTCTTCTCATGAAATACTACACCCTAAAGGAGGATGCAATGTTATTCCATTTTGGGGACTACAATCTCCCAGTCAAGTAAGCGGATTCCAACGGGAACCCCACACAGGGAACCCCAAAATACAGTTATAATAGGAAAACTAGGGCCAGGTCCTGAATGTTCTTACATATGGGGTTCTCATTACAAAGTCCCTTTATCACAAACACCACTCACCGGCGGTCCCCTATTTCAGAGAAAGAAGACATCTGCCCTGGCATTGGTAGCATGCCCGTGCTGGCCAAGCACCTTGTATTTAATGTATGTAATGGTTTTCGGTTGGGAGCCAGATAAGATTGGTTTCTTCTTAAGCTGCACACTCTACAGGGGACTATAGTATCCCCTTGTCACACTACAGGCTACTCATATGCAGATGCATGGCATCCCAGTTGAAAGTTGAAGCATCTTAACAGCTGTTGACAGGATATAGTCCCCCTTAAGTAGATGGGATATGGCCCTGGGTATATTATAATAAGATCCCCACATACCCCATATTCTATCTACTTAAGGGGGACTATAACCTCTAAACCCTAAACCCTAAATAGTAGTTTCCAATTTTCTTTTCCGTTATCCCTATATAACCCCTATCCCTGAATAGTACTATTTAAGGGGTACTATAAGTTGCTAAGTGATGGAAAGATCAGTGTACAGCCGATTCCGCTTTTTAACCGATGTTCTCCGATGCCAAGTCCGTGTTGCAGAGGCCACGTAGCTGACACATGGTTTAAGGTCTAGGGTCTAGCGTTTGGGGTTCAGGGTTATGGGTTTAGGGGTTTAGGGTTTAGGGGTTTAGGGCTCAGGGATGTTTAGGGGGTTAATTTAAGGTTTCGACATTTAGGGTTAGGGATTTGGGGTCTAGGGTCTAGCGTCAGGGGTTAAATTTCAGGGAGCGTCACTCACTCGGCCAGATATCGAGCCTCAGTCGCAAAGCAGCTAGTCATGCGCCACCCAAACCTCTAGAAACTGAGTACCTCTTTGTATAAACGGGAACCCCAGTAGGGCTCCTTTCTGTGGAAATCCGAAAGACAGATCGAGGGCCTGGCGTAAGAGTTCTTTAGGAAAAAGACATGCAGCCCCTTCATGGCAAACACTATGACCTTGTAAGAAGTGCCGCTGAGAACTTATCGGCCAGCATGTTGGGTAACATTCCATCACAGTTCACAGTCATAGCGCTTTGTGACAGCGGAGATGCGTTTTGGATGAGTTTCTTCCATAGGCTAGCCTGGACAGCACAGGAATATGTTGGGAGGCACCGGCCGCTTTAAGGGTTACACAGGTGTTGATGCGGAAAGTTCTCATAGGGCTCCAACAATCTGGGCTTTTGGTGTACCTTAGTGCCCCTTCATCTGGCCAGTACAGATTTGCGGGGTTCTCCACGTATTCTTTTTGCATCTTGAGAGTCGCAAGGGCTAAATCCTAAACCCTAAATCCTAAACCCTAAGTCCTAAATCCTAAATCCTAAGCCCTCAATCCTAAATCCTCCGCATGGCTCGCTCCATCGAAAAAATTCCCACATCCTTGCGGCAGCCTCTCTTCAGCTGATTGCCTGGATTTAATCTGTAATCTCATTAGACCTATAATACAACTATTGTTTTCAATAATTCCTTAGGGTTAACCCTAAACCCTACACTCTTATACTAGAATGAAACTTAAAAATCCTAAGGAGACTACAGCAACGCCACCTGTATACACGGGCCATCTTCAAGGATGAGAAGTATGATGTAAAAAAGGAATTCTATAAGGTCTAGAAGTACACCAAAAATGTATGGCAGTTTCCCTAAACAAGGGGACCCCAATATAGACGCAAAATACGACAATCCTTATTATCGGGACCCTCAAAAGGCACCCCGAATAACCACCATGAAAACAAAAACTCTGTATATAGAGAGATCCCGGCTCTGTCATGCATTGATACGTTTGTTTAGGGATTTAGGGGTTTAGGGTTTAGGGTTTAGGGTTGATAGCTTTGGAGTTTAGGTCTCAGAGCTTAAGGGACGAAAGAGATGGCAGCTTAAGTCTGCAATTGCCTCGGCACTTGGGGTAGAAGCTTGAGACACACTTGGCATGTACATAAACAGTTCCCAAAAAAGGTTTTCCTACCGCTCTAATCGCTACTGCCTGTTAAACCCTGAATCTCTTAACCCTGCACCCTGAATCCATAAGCCCTAAACCCTGAACTCGCCACCCTCCACCCTCAATCCCTAAACCCCAAACCATGAGTCCCTAAACCCTAAACCCTAAATCCCTGAAACCCTCAACCCTAAATCCCTAAAATCCCTAAACCCTAAACCCTAAATTCCTAAAACCCTAAACCTTAAATTCCTAAAACCCTAAATGCTTAAACCCTAGATCCCTAAAACCCGATTCTCTGAACCGAGGTATCGGCAGCCCCTGCGGCACAAACTCCGCCAGATGGGCTCTGGGGAAACCAAGCAGCCTCAGTCGAGGGATCTGATTGGAACACGTTTTAAGGCTTAGGCTTTAGGGTTTAGGTTTTCAGGCTTAGGGTTTAGGGTTTAGGGCTTAGGGTTTAGGGTTTCGGGTTTAGGGTTTGAGGTTTAAAGTTTAGGGGAGTAGGGCTTAGGGTTTAGGGTTGACGTGTGGAGAGTTTAGGGTCGAGGGATGTAGGGGATTGAGGGTTTAGGGCTGAGAGTTTAGGGATTTAAGGTCTTGACTTTAAGGATGCAGAGTTGAGGTTTAGGGTTCAGGGTTTAAGTTTGGGGTATATGATAGGTTGTTCCACCCCTGGCCACGATGTACACCATAGTTTAGGATTGACACGTTTAGGGCTTAGGGTTTAGGGATTAGGGTTTAGGGATTAGGGTTTAGGGTTTCGGGTTTAGGGATCAGGGTTTAGGGATCAGGGTTTAGGGTTTAGGGTTTAGGGGCCGCGGTCCTAGAAAGGTGGCTCATGTAAACGCCTGATTGATAACCCCCGGCTCCGTGTAAGGCCCTTAATAATCGGATCCCGATTACACTCCTTATCAAGGGGAAGGGGTTTATTAGGCAGGGGTCTACATTACGTAGCATCTATCCTATAGTTCTTTCAGGATTGCCAAGTATTGTATGTACTGTAGACTACTATGACGAAAGTCAGTGGTAGTACGCATGATAATGCGGTTTCATACCAAACAAGACGTCTGAAGAACAAGGCGCATCCAAAAAACCAAGCCCTGAACCCTAAACCCTGAACCCTAAATCCTAAACCCGAAATCCCAAACCCTGAACCCTAAATCCTTTGAGCTCTGAGGCTAAGCTACTGCAAGGCATGAGCTCCTGATCTAACCTAAACTCCTAGTATACCCTTTAATAACCCCTATAATACCTCTAAGGGATTTGGAACCC
>CAJNIZ010020424.1:1251-14694 GCA_905231905.1 Symbiodinium pilosum | reverse complement strand
AATTAAAAATATTTTCAGGAACCTTTTAGATACTCCCACTCATACAACCCCCTTCTAAGGACTTTAGATGATAGAGTATGTCATGGAAGAAGAAGGCAGCCAGGGGCCTCAACCGAAGGCGCGAAATCTGATAAATCCCCAAGGTGTAGACCCACACTGTTTGGAGTTTAGGGCCTAGGGCTTAGGGCCTAGGGCTTAGGGTTTAGGGTTTGGGGTTTGGGGTTTAGGGTCCCCAAGCACAACCCTAAGTCCTGAACTCCCAACATCCTCCTCCCTCAAGCCCCTAAACCCTAAACCCTAAATGAACCCTAAACCTTAAATAAACCCTAAACCCTAAATAAACCCTAAACCCTAAGTAAACCCTAAACTCTAAACTCAAACCCTGAACCATCTCCAGCCGACTTTTTTTTCACCTACAGCGGATGATGCGGCGACCAGCGGTAGAAGCGGAGCCTCAGGCTTCTGAAAACTTAAGGTTTAGGGTTTAAGGTTTAGGGTTTAGGGTTTAGGGCTTAGGGCCTAGGTTTAGGGTTTAAGGTCTGAGTTTAGGGTTAGGGTTTAGGGAGACGGGACATGCATCATGAGACGACTTGGAGGTTCGGGGTAATTTTCACCTGGTTGTGGAGGCTATTTTGGGTTCATATAGAGGCTATGCAGGGGTTAGATAGGATTCTATATGGATTACATAGGGTTTTCATATCTTCGGCTTAGGGCATTAGAACCCGGTTGTACTGGTACTTATTATAACACCAATTTAAAAGGAGTGCAAGTATACCTTAGGTGATAATTACGCTGAGCTCCCAAGAACTCTTGAGGTCAGAACCGCGCCCTTATGATTCGAAGGGTTATTGTGTACTATCCGTGCAACAACTCTCGTTCTGCCGATTCTTTGCATGGTTATTCTCAGTCTGGTCTGCATTTCTCCCGGTTCTTATGTGTGCTGTCTAGTGGTTGTAATGTAGCCCTCATGCTGCATCCTACATCATATTTCTAAACATGTTTTCGGTGTTACTTCGATGCCCGCTCAGACTGTGCGCGAAATTTGAAAATTCATGATGACTACCTGCACGCTGCAAGAATATCCTATACGCCAGGGTGGCCTCTGCAAATCCTTGGGAATCCATGAGGTTCCTGTACTCGGAAGTGACTGCAATCTCTCCAGATCTACATCGGCTTTTAACTCTCCTGCCTAAAATGCTGGACCCAGGCATGTGGCAAATGCAGTCAGATGCTGAAAGCATTAGGGGGACTAGGAAGCATTTAAACCCAAGCATTTAAATATTGAGGTAGGGGTTCTTATTGTAAAGAAAATAAGTGCCTATAGTTAAATGCTTCCTAGGGTTCCTAAAAGTATCAGTATCTGAATTCGGTTGAAGCTCTGAGACTTACGTCATCTCCAGAGTACTGCTCACAAGTACTCCAGCTCGTGATTTTGCAAAACAAACATGGCCAGAGCATTCTTGGGCCCCTGCCCCTTTCAAAGAACTACCCAAGTTGGGAACAAATTCAACAATGCTGGCGCGCTGACTTCCACACCTGAAACCCTGAACTTTCCCTTTTTCCCTACTAGCCACAAACCCTAAACCCTAAACCTTCCCTACGAACCACCAGGAAGTATGGCCCGCGCAAAGTTGGATTGCCCGGCATGGAGAACTTCAGCCCCAAGGGCAGCGAGGGGTCTCGCAGCCTTCTGGGTTAAGGGTTAGGGCTTAGAGTTGAGGGTTTGGGGTTTAGGGCTTTAAGTTGATTTAGAGTTGAGGGTTCTCGATTCAGATTTTAGGGCTTAGGCTGCCCTCGGGGACCCAAGGGGTATACATGGGGTTGCGAGGCGGAGGGTTTGGGCTTTAAAGTTTGGGGGCTACGAAATGAAGGGGATGATCATGGTCCTGACTCGGGATTCTGTATGGGTTTTTTCAGAACTCCTCCGCAAGGTCACTGCAGGCAACTATCGTTAGAATCGGGACTACTTAGAGGGCTCAAGCTTGAGGTCTAGATGCAACAATAATATCAAACCTAAGGTTAGGCGCATTTCACCCTAAAAATGTCGGGCATCTGGTTCATGTCTAGGGATGACGATATTTAGGAATTGATCTTCCTGGATTGGGCATGAAAATCGGCATACTTCATATGAGACATCTCCATTTTGGTACATACCCAAAAGTTACAGCATGAGGTTATATGTCCTTGTCTTTCCGCCCATCCTACCTTGCTGACGGCCCTCCCAACCGGTGCATCCACTCATAGAAACACTGGGAATGCTGCATAATTTCGACCTTAAACCCTAAACCCTCAAGTCGAAACCGGGCCTGTTCCATACCCAAACCCTAAACCCTAAACTCTGAATCCTAAGCCCTAAACCCTGAATCCTAAACCCTAAACTCTGAATCCTAAGCCCTCTGAATCCTAAACCCTAAACCCTGAATCCTAAACCCTAAACCCTAAGCCCCACCGTCCCAACTCCCCTCCACGCCCTCCCAAGGCCTGCTGGGCCACATCCATGATGGAGCCTCTTCGGCGCAGGAGGCTATATTATATGAATGGTTATCAAAATTATGGTCCCCTTTTGGGTCCCTGTTATAATATGGCCCCTAATATTTAGGGTACCCAAAAAGGGGCCCATAATTTTGACAACCACCCATATAGGATTTAGGGTCTTAACTCCTTAAAGGGGGTCATATATAGGGGAGTATTATAGGGGTTCTTAAGGGGGATACTAGGAGTTTAGGCTTTAGCTCAGCTTGGAGGTTCGAAGACGACTTGGTACTGTAGGCTTTGGGGTTGGTTTGGGGCTTAGTTTCAACGTGTTAGGGTTTAGGGTTTAGGGTTTAGGTCCAGTCTGGGTTTAGGGATTTAGGGTATTTGAGTTTAGCCTTTGTAAGGCCAACCAAAATCAGAACGACATGCCGTCAGCTGAGTTAGCAGTGGTTCTGACCCGTTAGCCTGAAATCCGTCCCGACCCTCCAAGCAAAGCCTTCAGTAGCATGTGGTGGTAAGTTGTCAAATTACGGTCCCTTTGTGGCGCCTACTAGACCTCAGCCCGTTCTATTTAGGATACCAAAAAGGAACCACCCTCAATCCTAAACCCTAAATCCAAAAAGGAACCTAAATTCTGATTGCGCCCTATATGACTTCATGGTTTGGGCCTACCGCAATGCCAACCGAGCAAAGCAATAGAAATAATCATACGGATACTGCTTACTAGACATCCCATATGACCTACGTTTACAAAACAACCATAACTCCAGAGGCTTCGGACGCCTGATTTTCTGATTTCATGCAGATGTTTTAGCACCCGCAGGAGTAGTAACTTGGGTGCCCTGCCGATGCCGACCGCAGAGGGCCAAACAACTGGTCATCAAAATGTGCTTCAAGTATCCTAGTAAACACTTCCCTTCATAGCGAACCCGGCACGCTACAATCTCATAATATTTGTTAGGTGATATATTCTGGCAAAAAGTTGAGAACAAGATGGATATTGTGCATAAATAACAGGATAATCTCTTGCTGGTTGAACCAAGTAGGGTCACAATATCCTTCTTCTTAAGCCCTTAAGCTTTGAACCCTAAACCAAAGGAGAATACATGTTTTCTCTCTCTTAAGGCGGGGACTATGGTCTCCCCCACCTAAAAAAACACGTCTAAAAGGACATTAGTGGGAAGCCTAAAGAGGGTTTACCCAAGAATATGCCAGGGCTTAGGGTGTAGGGTGTTCCCATTTGATCCCTTTTATACCCAACAAAGCCGTAGCAATACTGCATGATCCTAGATACCATTTCATTTTCCATATTCTTTTCCACTTGATTCTCCACTATGAACGTTAACGGAGGATTTCTTGGCTCAACCGTACTTAACAGAACCCTACACCCCCAGCCCTAAACGCTAACCGCTTGAGTCGCTTTGTAGTCGACAAAACCCTAGCATGAAGACATGCAAGCAAGACGTCCGGATTGAAGACCACGTGCCAGAGGTGCTCAAACGCCATCTCCAGCCCCTCCACGCAGTTGTGTAATTGAAGAGCGGGATTTAAGGGTTAAGGGTTTAAGCGTTTAACGTTTAAGGGTGTTTGGGGTTTAGGGTTAGGGGTTTAGGGTTAGGGGTTGAGGGTTCAGGGCTGAGGGTTGAGGGTTCAGGGCTTAAGGTCTTCACTCGCAGTTTAGGGCCTAGGATTCCAACAGACAATTCCCCAAAATTGAGCCTGTCAGGTTCCCAGACTGAACAGGAGCCTTTTTACCGTATCGCTTGCATGAAGTTGTTGAAGCTGTAGGAGGGGTTTAGGGTTTCAGGGGTTTAGGGCTTCGGGCGTATGAATGCCCTAAGCCCCAAATCCTAGTGCCTGAACCCCAATCCCTTAAACCTGAATCCTAAAGCCTAAACCCTGAAACCTAAGCCCTAAACCCTGAACACTAAATGCATTCTCAGCTCCCTACCGGAGCTTCTGTAGGTCCAACGACCAGCAACAGGACTCTAGCCCCATCGTACGAGTGAAAAGATGTTTGCGGAAGTACGGTGTGTAGGGTTTAGGGTGTAGAGGGTTGACGTAGGGGCCTAAATGATAAGAACATGGTTTTGGGGCGTAGCCTGCTATACTCACATGTGGAGAGGCAAGTACATTTCTACCTTAAACATCCTCGACAGGCAGCTGCAATGGAAATTGCAGGTTCCTACATTAAACGTCCTGTTGTGCGCGCACCATCGGGGCTTCCATTTCACGCTCCACTTTCTTTCCTGGATGATTCTGAATTATCGGGGTAATAGAATATGACCTACGCATCTACATTCCTGGGACGTTGAGGTTAACCACAGCTCACCAATACCTGTGTGTGCAACTTCAGCGGCTTCTAATTCGGTGCTAAATCCTAGCACAAGACGTTAAGCCCCAAACCCCAAAAAGTGTGTTATAGTTATCATGAACCTCCACGTAGAAAATCCTGAGCCCTCAACCCTAATCTGCGGTCTTAAGCATGGGCGCCTAGTATGGCTCCTTAATTGGGCTTGTAGGGGTTTATAGGGTACAGAGTACGTATACAAGGATCGCAGGATTAAGGGCTCATACTGGCGCACCTTACACCCTAACAGCTTAGACTTCATAGAGGGGTTATAAGGGGACAATATAGGGATAATGGAAGAGAACATGGAAACTACTATTTAGGGTTTAGGGATCTGGGTTGCTGTTAAGGAACTTAAGTTAAGTTACAATCATATTATGGGTAAATATGATAACTAATGTGGTTTCCCCATTCTAGTAACTTAGATCAAAGTCCTGTTAACAGCAACTCGGGCAAAGTCTTGAGGCTGGGGTGCGGTTTAGGGTTGCTGTTCTGTTGGCATCCAAGACATGTTGAGATGAACGGAAGCTTGGGGGGGTTTAGGGTTTAGAGTTTAGGGTTTAGGGTTTAGGAAGGGAAGCATTGTGGGGGGGGGGGGGGTACATCACTCTTCTATCAGGGTTTGAGCTGAAGCAGTGCAATGAAGACACTTGAGCTATACGCTGAGCTCCTTAAAGGGGGGATATGGGGATTATATAGGGGAGTATAATAGGGGTTATTCAGGGGCATACTGGGAATTTGGACTAAACCGCAAACCTTAAACTAAACCCTAGACCCTAAAGCCCACTTGAGGTTTAAGGTGCAGGGCAACGGGCCCAGACTTTCCGAAAGCGAAGTCATCACTCTACCATTTACACCCTTCAACCGTTCGGGTTTTGGGTTTAGGGTCGAGGTTTTAGGGTTTAGGGTGCACCCTTGAACCGGTCAGGTTTAGGCTTTAGGGTAGCCATCACGTGTAGAGGGCATGGCTTTGCAGAGTTTAGCATCTGAAGCTCCAAATCAGGTGCACTAATCAAAAAGAAAAACCGAACCAATCCACCTGGTTTAGGGTTTAGGGCTTAGGAGGTTCGGGTTTAGGGTTTAGGGTTCAGGGTGCATATAGGGTACTATGCATAATAGTGGCCATTTTGTGTTCAATCCTCCACGGAAAAGGACGTGGAAACTACTATGGATCTGTAGAGAGCAAAAAGAGACATGTGCATCGTGCTTGCCATCTTGTTGCCCATTACTACTATAACCCCAATAAAGCCCCAAATATAACCCTAATATAAACCCAATATAGTCCCAAAATAAGCCCAATATAGTCCCAATATAACCGAATATAACCCTTGTATAACCCTAATATAACCCTAGCATAGTCCCAATATGGTCCCAATATAGTGAGAGAAACCTGCGACGCAAAGCAGAAGATTGCCTTGTGAAAACCGTGCCACGTGTACCTACCATCCTCGCCGGTGGTAAGGTCCTGTGGCAATGGGGCTTAGGGTTTGGGGTTTGGGGCTTAGGGTTTAGGGTTTAGGGCTTAGGGTTTAGGGCTTAGGGTTTAGGGCTTAAAATTTGCAAAAGTTAGCTGGGGAGCCCCTGTATCGAGGATTATAATGTGTCGTATACTGCTGGGGTCTTTAGCGTACGTGGCACGTAGGACCCCTGCTAAGGGATAACCCTTTGTTAGGTACCTATAATAGGAATATATGAGGACATTCCCAAGGGGTTGACGGTCTAAGGGCCAAGCTAATTCCCAAGGAGGAACTTCAGCCCCTAAACCCTAAACCCTAATGACCCAAGAGTAAACTTGAAGCTTGAGCTGACGGCTGAAGAAGAGGAGTCAGCTGGCTCTCCGCACGGCTGAATATGGCTTTGGGGTTTAAGGTTTTGGGATTTGGGCTTTGGGTTTTTAGGGTTTAGGGTTTTGGGGTTTGGGCTTTGGGTTTTAGAGTTTAGGGTTGGGGGTTTTGGGCTGTGGGTTTTAGAGTTTAGGGTTTGGGGTTTTTGGCTTAAGCTTTTAGAGTTTAGGGTCAGGGACTGCAAGGAGGAGAGGTCTTTTTGTGACGCAGCGAACTTTAAACGTCGAAACCCCAAAGCCCGAAGCTCGAGACTCCAAACTCCAACACCCTGAACTCTAAACCCTAAACCCTAAATCCCAAATCCTAATCAAACTGTCCTTCCAGGAAATGAACTTTGTTCCCGGAAGAAGCCGGTAGTTGCTCGCACCTCATACGATTTGGGCTGCATCCAGTCACCCGGCAAAAAGTCTACAGGGGTACACAGGAGAGGATGGAAATACCTGGGCGTAGGGTTGAGGGTTTTATGGTTCAATTGGGAGAATCATGAAATATGGCTGCGATTGAAGATGCCATTCCCTCATGCGATGTAGAACTTGGCCGATCGTACTGTTCCCAAATTTAGGAAACTTATATAAGCATCCATGTTACAGTAGGAACCGCACTATAGGGACCCATCCTATGTTGAATATAGAGAAACTCCCATATCTGTCTCCAATGCTATTGGGCCCATGATGGGGGCACTGCCATGCCCTCAACAACCGCGCCCGCCAAAGCAATGATTGCAGTTTAGGGTTAGTGCTTAGCGTTTAGGGCCTGCACTAACTTCGAGCAACTTATTGGTTCGTAGTAGGGAATAAAGGAATATAATCCCCACAAATCCTCTGAACAAGATATTCCCCTATTCCTTACTGAGAACCACTCAGGGAAGCTCGGATGAAGCACACGTTACCTCTTACACTTTAAGTTCCCTACGAGGATTAGAACTGCCTGGTGCTTACCCTCCCTAAATCCTTAGGCCCTACACCCTAAACCTCCCCTAAACCTCCTCGCACTGAGACGCGGGCTGCACAAAGCCCGCCACGCATTTTGCCAAAACGACTGGCAGTTACAGCTTGGCATTGGTAGGCGTTTGGCATTGCTATCCATAAAGAATACCATGAAGGTGAAACGGGAGATTTGTGAGTGCTGAACAGCCCTCTAAATGGGCCCTTTGCAGATACAGCTGACAATTTAAGCGTCTTTCTTAGAGTCATCAAAGTTAAGGCAGGTCCGACGTAGGTGCAACATCTTGACAAGCCGGACTTTCTTCACCTGTTCTTCTACTTTTTCTTTTTTGCAAGACATGAAATTATTGTCACCATCCTTATCAACACCAACGTTGCCACTGCCAACATTGCCACTACCAGTCTTTGTGCTCCTGTGCCTTGTCTACTGGAGGTCTGGCTGACCTCCCCCTCCAGCGGGAATCGAGGCCCTGTTTCTCTTCCCAATATGAAATGGTGGGCTTTCATAGATTAGGTTGCCTTTTTTTGGGGGGGGGGTCCTCCAAAAACGATTATGTTGTTTTCAGGGGCTGTATCGAGGCCCCACATGGAAACTCCCGAATATTCAATGCAAGACAGTTTGGATCTGTGCAGGAAACGCTTCGTGGTAAGGGGAGCTGGTAGGGATTCGAGAAGGAGATGCTATGTCTCTCCATCCAAACAGTTTGCCTGCACCGAAGATGGGGTTTCGGGATGTTTCGGGTGTAGGGCCGGCGGAATGTCTGAGGGCCCATGCACCCTTGAAGGGAGCCAGTATGAGCCCGAAAAGAAATCCGCAGCTTTATGTCATTTCCTTCTCGGCTCCTTCTTGTCATATGGCTACTAGAATTTGAGACCCTGCCAAGACCCCAAACCCTCAGCCCCACACCAGCCGCAAAGAATTGAACCTGGCAAAAACCTCCTGTGACACCTCGATGACAGCCCTACGTATTCCGAAGCTCCACAAGCACCAGAATCGCAAAACCATTTCAAGCCCAAGCCCGCGAAATCCCAAGCAAAAAAAAACTGAAATCTAAATCTAAGACCCTACCCTAGGCTCCAAACAAGTCTACACCATGAAGCCCTAAACCCCTGGTGGGTATATTCTCAAACACTCTTGTTATCTCTGCACCTAATGATAAGAAAAGATGCTACTTAGCCAGACCTTGGGTGTAAACCCTAAACCCTAAACCCTAAACCCTAAACTAAGCGGCCTTAGACCATGAATCCCTTCAAAACAGAGCGCAGCTGTCGCGACCTTGGGTCTGCGATGCACGGCTTCGCGGCTCGCCACGAACTGACCATAGTCGTAGCCGCCATAGTCATCCTATGGAAGCTTCTCGAGATAAGGACCCTGAGGGACCCTGACATTGTTTTAACACTGCCAACAGAACAATGAGTAGCAGCCGCAATAGTCTCGCATCTCACGAGGGAAGGCTCTTAGCCAGGGTTTGAGATTTTACGGGAGCCGCGCACATGACTCATGCACGCGCTTTGGTGCCAGCCTTTTTCCCCGCAGGTCACTGGGGGTTTGGGGTTGAGGCTTTAAGGTTAACCTCTGGGCCTCTTGAGTTTTCTTTTCGCAGTTCCGGGATACGGTCAAACTAGTCATCAATGAAGATACCTCAAGATTGAGGGATACCTTTGCCCAAACAAACATGGGAGCCCAAAAGCGGCTCTGGAAAGACTGCCCTCAATTCAGAAGGTTTCTTTATGAGCTACACTCTAAACTCCTAGTATCCCCCTTAATAGACCCTATAACCGCGCCCTATATAATCCCCTATAACCCCCTCTATGGAGTTTAGACTACAGCTCATAGGTTAAAGGCTTGGGAAGGGGAAGCCATAGGACTCAAAATCAGTACCCTGTCTGGACCTCAAAGCTAGGTAAAATAGTGACGGGACAAAACCGTACAACACAATATCCAACATTCCTCTGGGGATTAAGTAAACCCTCAACCCAAGCCCTAACCCCTAAAGCTTGACTTAAACTCTCATTCCTACATCCCAAACCCTAAACCCTGAACCCTGAACCCTAAACCAGGTGCAGGCCAAAGGTTAGTGTGGGCTGGGTAGGTATATTGCGATGCACTCATGTTGCGTTATAGATAGCAATAATTATAAGGGGCTGAAAATTTAGGATCTAGGGATTAAGATGATTATAGGGGCCTATAGTACTTTTCGGTTGTAATTCGGGCTTTGCCCTACCTAACCTCTGGAATCAGTCCCTCACTTCTGTCCCAGGAAGACAAACTGCCTGTTGTAATGTGACAGTTCAGAGGAGATTGCAAGCTTGGGTTTAAGGTTTAGGGCTTAGGGTTCCAGTTTCTAGGGTTAGTATGACCACCTAGAAATCATACCTAGTAGATAGAATGGATCCCTTTGGTTGCATATCATCCCCAGACATTTCCCCTGTTCCCCGCCGAACTCAATCTTCATCCCTGCTAAGTCCTTGAAACCTCAAACTCCCCAAACCCACTTTATGTTGGGCGGGATTAAGGAGACTTAGTACGTATACTTCACTTCTAAAAACCGTAGAACAACCCAAGTTACCCTCATTATTGACCTAGTTACTACAGTAAGTCCCCCTGACCTGCAAGTAGGGCTTGGGCACAAGATTAAGAACCCTAACCCCTTAAAACCCTCAAACCCCTTCAAAGTCTAAAATCCGAAGCCCTTGACCCTTCAAACAGTAAAACCTCGAATCCCTGAACCGTTTTCCCACTTCCCAGGTCGCCTGGGGAAGCTGTGGTGGGCGGCCGAACATCAGCTCCCAGGCAACCTCCACCCACTGGCAATACCAACCTGAACGCCGAGGCTGTTGGCTTCCAGAATCCCTAGAGTTCAGGGTTTAGGGTTCAGGGTTTACTACTATTACTTAAGGTTTGCGGGCGAATTTTGAGCTTAACAATTTCCAGTTTTTGAGATTAATTGAGCACCCTAACTAGTGCCAAGTTTATATAAACTTAGTCTTTAAGGTTTAGGGCTTACAGTTCAGGGTTTAGGGTTTGGCCCTAGAAAGTAGGGGCCTGTGTTTTGGTAGTTCTTTGTACAGGGCCTTTATTTTTCAGGGGTAGCAATGCAATGATGAGGCCTTTACGGCAGAAAGGGTCATAACAACCCATACCAGCACAATTCAGCAAACCCTACACCTGTAGAATCCTTAACCCCAAGCCCTAAAGCCTGAACCCTCAAGCCTAAAACCTAAACCCTGAACCTAGCATAGAGAAGTCCAAGAAAATCGTGCCTGAAGGCGTTCGCTCGGTATAGCGCTCAAGGACAGAGTCTCCTTGCAGCTGCGAGAAGTTTAGGGTTTGGAGTTGAAGCGTTTTGGGTCTGAAATTCAGATGGCCAAACAGATCCGTGGCAGGAGGACTGTTCAAGTCGAAAACAAGGGCCCAAATTGCGAATGCGCGGTGAAGAACCATACGGAGGAGCAAAAGGAATTCACCGGTGTACTGGCTAGGCTCTTAGGCTCCTGTGTTGGCGTGGCGCAAGGCCTTGCCCTAATTCTTTAGGTCGAGAAGTTATGCTTTCGGGTTGAGGACGTAGGGTTTAGGGCCTAGGGCTTGGGGTTTAGGGCTTAGGGCATAGGATTCCGGCTTTCGGATGCGGGGTTAGGGTTTAGGATTTAGGCTTTCGGGTCTAGGGCTTCGGATGTAAGATTGAAGCTATAGGATTCAGGGTCGAGAGGGCGGGGACAAACTATAACTCAGCAAGAAAAGATCTCGGAGGATGCCAGCATCTTCCTGTTTCGCCACGTCGCCCGGACACGTTCAGCTTTTGGGTTGAGGGGTTCTAGCACGCCCTTACGGGTTGAGGGAAAGGTTCAGGGTCCGGAGTTTAGGGTCTGGAGCCTAGGTTCCTGGGATGAAGATTTAAAGCGGAAAGCTTGAAACCCGTCAAACCTAACAACTGGAGTCTAGGGATTACAGTTTCAGGTGCAAGCATCTTGTTGCACATGATCCCTCCTCCCTTTTGAAAATGTATAGCAACAGTGCAGGGTTTAGGGCTTAGGGGTTGACCCGAAATTTGACAATACTTCACTTTGACATGACCAAAGGCTTGCGGAGCACAAAAACAAAGGTCCGCCTGTTTCTAGCTACTCGCTCACAAGGTCAGTTGAATGGGTTATTCTCATCCTCCCCGACACCGGGCTCCCTTCACCACACCCTGACAGCTGTGAACAAACTCCCTCACGGGAAAAGTGTTGAACTTCGGCTGAAGGAACAAACTGAATGACTGAGGCAACATCTGCTCATGTCATCGTGTCGAATTCCTCACGGTCGGAAAATGCGCCTGACACTCTTGGGGGTCATATATGTAACGTAATCCCCTAAACCCTGGACCCCAAAAACCCGAAACCACGATTACAAGAAGGTGCTGGAGGATGGCCTATGTGTTTTGCCACCTCCATATGAGCTATAGTCTAAACTCCTTAAAGGGGGTTATATAGGGGATTATTTAGGGGAGTACTATAGGGGTTATTAAGGGGGATACTAGGAGTTTAGACCGTGGCTCATATGATTGCCACTAGTAGGTCGTCCCCGTAGACACCATGAGTTCAACATAATGAATCCCTTTTGGGGGTCCCTAGTTCTACTATTCTGCGCTATACTGTGGGAAAGCCATCTCTAGGCTCAAGATATGTACTATTCGGGTACTTCCACCCTGAAGGCTTGTACCCTAAACCCTATACCCTATGAGGCTTATAGCCTTTGGGATGGGTAAAGTGGGGGATTCCAGGATTGTACCCAAAAGGTTGGAGCCCTGAACGGTTCCCAGTATGGCCCCAATAACCCCAAACCCTCCACAGCAGCATCTCCTCTAAAAACGGAGGGCCTCGCTGGCACTCTTCTGCCCTGCATGCAACAAAAGTCTCATGAAAAAGTGGTTTAGGGTTTAGGGCTCATGAAAAAATGGTCCTCCACAGAAGTAAAGCATCATGTGCTGCCTTGGCCGTCTATATTCTGAACATGCCACTGGCCGCAAGATTTCAAGCTCGCAATGGTAGGGGTGGTGTCGAGAAACAGACCACAGCCTAAAAGCTGCGAAGGCGGCACACGATAGCCAATCCTACATTGAATATCTAGTCACTGGAGAATCATACTTGCGGGAGCATAGAAGGGAATAAGGGAGTATGCTATACAGGGATTCTATTCCCTTATTCCCGACTAAGCACCAGTAAGCATGCTTACGGAGTACATGGCCGCGTCTAGAGAACATGGATAAGAGCAACAGTCTAAACTCCTACTATCCCCCTTAATAACCCCATACTACTCCCTATCTAAATCCTTCAGAATCCCCTTTAAGGACTTTAGACCCTAAACTATGTGACCCGCCTTTAAAAGGAGTTTAGACTATAGCTCATATAATGCAGCAGATTCACCACTCAGCACAGGGCCGCCTATTTAACCTGCAGCTCGACTTGCAGCACTTTGCGGGATCAGCGCATCGTGTGCGCCCATTGTTGGCTCCTTAATCCCCTACTAATAGTTCTTAGCGTTACCTCCCAAACCCTAAACCCCTAAAGCCTAAACCCAAGATCCACCAGCCGAAGAGAAATCTGCAAATGATAGTTCCACAGGTATCTGGACAGTAATGGAAAAAGAAAATGGAAACGACCAGATTATACTAGTTTATTGTACTTATTTTGTTGTTTAAATAGTTTTTGGGACTATAGTATTGTATAGTATAGTATTCGTGTAAAATGAAATACATTCTCAGGTGTCTTGTACCTAAACCGTAGGCAGGAACATCACGACAACAAATGAGCCACTGTCTAAACTCGTAGTATCCCCCTTAATAATCCC
>CAJNIZ010020413.1:74421-87003 GCA_905231905.1 Symbiodinium pilosum | reverse complement strand
CCTGTAGACGGGCATTCTGTGCTTTCACAGGTACCCTAAACCCTAAACCTCATATTCTATCTACTTGAGGCCTAAACCCTAAATCCCAAATCCTAAACCCTAAACCCCATATTCTATCTACTTAAGGTGGACTATAGATCCATTCAGCTCCGGAAAGTTGATTCCTTGCCTCGAAATGGGAGGTCGTGACCTGAACTCTTTAACGAGGCTTAGGCTTAAACCCTAAACCCGGGTTTAGGGAGCAAGGTTCCAAATTTGGGGTTCAGTATGGGGTTGAGGGTTCAGGGTTTCCACTTTAGGGTTCGGGTTTTAGGCTTCATGGCAGTGATTCTATGTAGTTCGGGGGTCAAGATAGGGTCAAGGGTTCAAAAAAGTCCTCCTGACTATAGGGCTTGGGGTTACGGGCCCGGAGGGTATAGGATTCAGGCTCCTTGAACCCTTAAGACGTGAAGCCTAAACCCTCAAGCCCATACACTTACCATTACCTAAGGTTCCCATATTTCCTTATCTCCAAAACATTCGAAATCAAACATCCGCCCCCGAACCCTTAGTAATGGTAATGATCCCTACTGAGTACCCCCTGCCTCTTGCAACCCTGGCATCTCAAAACTCTGAACCCTGCAGCTCGTAAGAAAACCTGAAAATCTGAGTCCCTGACTCCTGCAGGGTCTAGGGTTTGAGGGTTTTAGGGTTTAGGGGTTGAGGGCTTAGGGTTTCAGGTGGATGCCCAAACAGTAGATAGCATGATTGCTGTTTTGGCTCTGCTTGTGTGATTTTACGGAAATCCCCTCAGACATTACCGGCACATTGGTCGCTGTTGACGTTCTCCACATTCCATTTGGGATTGGGATCACCCGCAGAAGCTGCTGCCGTCTGTGAGCATATTCAAAATAACCGGAATGCTGGAATCACGGAAGCCTAGCAAATGACAAGCTGGGTTGCTGCCAAGGGACTTAAGTTATGTTACCACATTATGGGCATATACTACTTCATGGGTTCCTTATTATGGTACCTTAACTTAGGTTCCTTAACAGAAGCCCAGCAAACGTAGACCATGCGGCAACCGCTGTCAGCTAGTTGCTGTGTATGCCCTCTACCCCTAAGCCCTAAACCCTGAACCCTGGGCCAGGCGGGCTGCTGGATTTGGAGTTTAGGGTTTAGAATTTAAGGTTATGGTTCAGTGTTTACCTGGACCCCAAAGGTAGGAAGATAATAGCCCAAAGCCGCTAAACATGCCCAGAAAGCCATTATTTTACATACGTTTGGGGTTCAGGTAGAACCCTGAAGCCGAAACCCCAAGGGTATGAACATCCATGTAAGCTTTCCTTGCTCTGCAGGCCGTGGCACATCGCTATCCAACGCAGATGAGGCGGGGCTGTGTGAACGCATAACCTGCGTAAGTTAAGGGCTTCATTTAAGTTAGATTTAGGGTTTAGGGTTTAGTGTCTAAATCCCTCAAGGGGGGTTATTTAGGGCATTGCACAAGGAATATTATAGGGGTTATTATGGAGGATGCTAGGAGTTTAGAAAGGAGCTTATTAGAAATATTTAACATCCTTGGTTATATACCCCTGAATAAAGCGTAGTGTTGCGCAGTTTGGTTCTCATGAGCTCTTCTTTTTGGAGGCACTTCTGGGGTCCTAGATACTTAAGGGGTATGGGTCTAGGGTGCAGTGACTCTTCACAGAGTTTAAGGTTTGGGTGATGTTATGTTTTCGGTTTGTCGGCTTGATCCTCAAGAAGCCCTACGAAGTGGGGTACCCTAAACCCTAAACCGAAGGGTTTAGGGTTTAGGGTTTTGGGTCCCAGCGATCAGCATTCAGCATTTGGCGCAGCGGACTATGCGGCGCTACCGGCAGTGTCTGAGATACTCCCAGACCCGAGGACGGTGTGGCAAGCACTTGAGCTTTGCTGGTGCGACTTGTGGCAGTGAAGCACTGCCCAGGCGAGTTTGGAAGGTGCTCAAGCAGAGCCTTGAAGGCTTCCGCACGAGGACCATTACATTCCGTGCGAGATGCCGCAGATCTGCTTTGAAGACTTGAGAAGTCCTGCCCTCTGATGATGAAGCATTTCTGCTTCTACCGTCTCGCTGCGCATTTGTCCGCCATTTTGCGACCTACCCATATCCTTTATGCCCCTTACATGAGCCCCATAAGGCCCCTACATGTAAACCTTAAGTCCTAAACCCTATATCACCCTTAAAGCCTTTTGTATCCTAGGCGTTATGGCATTGTAGCGTTGCCCGGCCCCCCTCACCCAGAAACCGGGAAACGCCTCTCACAGGACCCTCCTAGTACCCTTGATTCCCTTGGTTGGGGTTTTACGATTTTATGGGTTTAGGGTCCCTGGGCTCATCGGATGAGGGTTTAGGGTTTAGGGACTGTAAATGGAAAAGAGATTGGAACTGAAATGGGAACTGGGATGATATGGGATTCAGGTACCTAGACCCTCCTAGTACGCTTAGTTCCTCCCCCTTGCTTCGTTCCCAAGGGGTACGTGCAGCTATATGGTATATAACCTTTGACCCTAAATCCGAAACCCTAAAACCCTTGAGCCCCAGAGTAGGTAGGTACATGGGAAGCGCTTTGGGCCAGCGGTACGAACAACATCCCTACATGAACCCTCTGGGGTTGTGGTTGTCTAGATGCCGCATGTAAGTATATAGTTTTCTGCCCAGGCCCCAATTTGGGCCCTAGGTATATGCCCCCCCAAAATAGGCAAAATAATGGCCCAAAACCCCTAAGACATGTTTTTGGGTTTCAGGTACTCCACACCTACGTGGACCCTTCGTGTTAATTGCCTTGTTTTGCCAGGTTGGCTTGGCGCTGTCTTTAATTGCGTCGCATTTGTACGCCCCCAACCTCAACACTCTTAGGGTAGGGTGTAGGGTTACCCAAAGGGTCCATGTAGGTATATGGTATATACTTAGGGCCCAAAGGGGTTCCCATATACCTACTTTAACGGCCCAAGTATACCCCATATAGCTACATGGACCCTTTGGGTTAGGGTACAGCCCTCCTTTCGCGTCCTGCTTCCTTGCTACACGCTCTGCCGGCTTTTGCTGCGCTCCGCCCACGTCATAGCTCTCGAACTCAAGTACCTTCTTATATAGAGACGAAGGACCCGCCCATAGTGCCTGCAGTCCCCCTTAAGTAGAAAGAATAGGGGTATATGGGGATCTCATTATAATATACCCGAAGCTATATTCTATCTACTTAAGGGGGACTATACAGACACCATATTCAAGGGTAATTGGAGGATGCAGGGAGGGACTTGAGTTTCCCTAAACCCTAAACCCTAAAGCCTATACCCTACACCCTAAACGAGTTTGGCTAGTTTCTGATTCAGGATTCAGGCCGCCTCTGCTTGCACTCCTTCAGAGTTGAAGGCCCTTGGGTTTTAAACCCTAAGTCCTCAACTCAAACCCCTGTATACTCCCATATAAAACCCTATACACCGTCCCTAAACCTCAAACCTAAAACAGCGTATATACCCTCATATATAACCCTAGATATCCGTATATACCCCATATGACTTCAACTTTGGGCTCCCTCGTGCCATATAGAGCGCACCAGGTTTAGGGTCTAGGGTTTAGGGTTTGGGGACCAAACTGTGCGTTTTTTCACCACTTTGCTCCAACATTCGTCCCATAACTCCAAGCCAGAACCCTCCTTACATACGCGCTTATACATGAGCATTCGGGGGTATGAAAGATTTCGGAATTGCCTTCCCCAGAATCACAGGCAAACAACTTCCAAGTGGACATAAGAGGACAGCAGACTGCAAACCACAACTTTCTCCGACAACCCTGGTTGATCGTGTTTTTCGGGCTTCAGGATGTTCCCCTAAGAATCCAAGGACCCAAATAATAGGGTTTTAGAGCCCAAATACTAGAATATTAATGGTATTTGGGCCCTAAAGCCCTATTATTTGGGTCCTTGGACCCTTAGGGTTCAGTACTTTGCATACATTCTCGCCTCAGCTCTTCGGACATGAGCTTGAGCAAGTTGAATTGTCTTCGGGCACCTCTCAAACACATTTATAGTGGCGGACATGATTCCCGTAAACCCCGAACCCTAAACCCTGAATCTTAACCCTAAACCCTAGACCTACAATAATCCCTGTAGGGACTATAGGGTAATTCCTCAGGCTCCTGTATTACATACCTTCTTCTATGTACCTCAAGCTTGATTCTATAATCCCGAGAATGGGAACACGCAAATAGGGATTTAGGGCGTAGGGTTAAAGAGTCTTCGTAATTTTGGTCATCTTTGTCTGGTCATGGCTGTCCCTATTGCCCCTATGTTCCCGCTCAATTTATTGAACCTTGCGGTCGGGCGGTAGTATATAAAAGGTGGGCCCTCAACCCTATGGACTGGACTCTAAACTCTAAATCATGAACCCAAAACCCATGACTCTAGACTATCAGGAACCCTAAACGCATCAACCCCGAACCCTAGACCCCAATCCCAAGCCCCAAATGCACAAACCCTACATCCTCAACCCTAAAAACCTTAACCACGACCCTCAACCCCAAGCCCCAAACCCTAAAAACCAAACCCTAAACCCCAAACCCTAAACCCGAACTTGAAAAGCAAGGGGGTCCCAAGACGCGGGAAGGCTGCAGCACAAGCAGTGCATCTGCTGCTGAGCCACAGCGCTAACCCCGAGGCCTTCGATGCTTGCGGAGCAGGGTTTATAGGGTTTCTAGAGTTTGGGGTTTAAGCCTTGGGGTTAAGGGTTAAGGGTTACATAGTTCTGGGGGTTAAGGGCTTAAGGTTTTAGAGTTTAGGGCTTAGGGTTTGGGGTTTCCCGTTAGGGCCGAGGGCTCTTTTTAGAGGTTTCTCTTGCTAGGTCTGGGTAAGTGCTCACTGAGCAGACTGTAGCGGGCTCAAACGAGCTCATTCTAAATTGTAGTTGTAGCCGAACAATGTCCCAACATGCAGAAATGGCCCGTAACCAGGGTTGTGAGTTATTTGAATTTGCCGTTCTGTTTAAGAAACAAAGTTAACTTAATGGCGGGTTCTGATTACAAAGGCCCCCCCTTCAACTAGGATTCTGAATAGTCCAGGGGGGCCCAACCCTAAACCCTAAACCCTAAACCTTAAACCCTAAACCTTATTTTGTTGGGGGGGGGGGCCCAGATCCTGAACCCTGAGCCTTTTAACTAACTTTAAACCCCCAACCTCGAACCCAGAGCCCCAAACCTGAAACCCTAATCAAATTTCAATAGTTTCAATTGATTTGAGATGGATTTTAATTCGAAGCAAATTCAATTTTACAGAAAATTACATTCGATTTCAATTGCGTTTAAAATGTTTTAATTCGATTTCAACTGATTTTAAGAGGAATTGAAATTAGGTTTCAATCGATTTGAAAGGGATTTTAATTCGATTTCAATTGGTTTTGAAAAGACATCTAATTAAACATCAATTGATTTGAAATGGATTTTAAGTCGATGCTAACTGATTCTAAAAGGAATGTAAACTAGATTTCAATTGATTTCAAAGGGATTTTACTGCGATTTCAATTGATTTTCAAAGGATGTTAATGCGATTTCAATTGATTGTAAAAGGATTTGAATTCGATTTCAATTGGTTTTAAAAAAGTGAATAGGATTTCAATCCATTTGAAAGGGATTCTAATTCGATTTCAGTTGGCGTGGCCCTGATTATTCCGTACCCTTTTTCATGGCCATTATTCCGTTCCGGTCGCGGTATAGTACCCCTTTGCAGAAATGATTGCCTGGGCTGTTCGAATAAGCGGTCAAATAGGAAATCGATAGTGTCTGGCGTGCTCAAAACTTGAGAATCGGAATGGTATTGGTTTCTGGCGAAAAAGCTTTAAGTAATTCGGTTTGGAATCCATATAGGCCTAAGGCTGGGGATATATTTATCTGCAATTTACAACTTATTCTTTTTTTGCAGAGTCTGGGGTCCATGCCTGCCAGGGACCTCATTATTCCGTAACCTTTTTAAAGGCCATTATTCCGTTCCGGCGGTCTCGGTGTAGTACCCCTTAGCAGAAATGATTGCCTGGGCTGTGCGAATAAGCGGTCTGATAAGAAATCGATAGTTTCTGGCGTGCTGAAAGCTTGAGAATCGGAATGGTATTGGCTTCTGACGAAAAAGCTTTAAGTAATTAGGTTTGAGATCCATAGGCCTAAGGCTTGGGAAATAACTATCTGCAATTTACATCTTATTCTTCTTTTGCAGTTACTCAATTTAAGGGTTCGGTTGCTTAGCCTGGCTGGCTTCTTTGGCTTTCGGAATTATTCCGTTCCTGTATTGTTATATATCCGTTCCGTACCCATTTATATTATTCCGTTCAGGCCCGATTTAGCTCGAATCCGACCCTATAGATGTATATGTATAGGAAGATGTACGTATACATAGCTTTAACATGGTTTCCCTAGCCTGATATCTTACTTCAAATTCCTTAGCAGCAACCCAGTCGCGTTAGCAGGAAATGAAGGAATGGTTTTGTCCGACTTAGGGTATACTGGATGTGTACAGATCCCTTCCCTGGCCCCCTTTGAACAAAACGCAAACAGTTGCAGGTTCACGGGCAATCAAAGGTTTTCATGAATTGGCTAACCATAGTGATGAAAACTTTTCTGGGATGCTGCAAACCTTGCTTTCAAGTGCGCAGGCACCTTCAAGTTCTTTGTTCCTACAGCACGGGTCGCGCCTCTATACTTGAAAGTGACAGGGCCCTTGTTATAATATGGATTCCCTTCCATACGGAAGCATAACTCTGGGTCCTAGGGTCTGGATTTGTAGGATTACTCGGAACGATCAGCCCAAATCGCGTCCCCCCTTTACTCCGAGCTCCAGACCCTTCTACAACCCCGCAGCCTAAACACTGCATCCCCGACAGAGCCCCTGCACAAGCTTAAATGCCCAACCCTCAGCCCTAGACTCCAAACCCACACAGTGCAAAGCTCTAGACCCTCAGCGCCCATTATTCGCAGTTTAGAAAAACAGTTTTACTCCTAATTAGCAGGCGCAATCCGTAAAGCAGTGGGTAACTGCGGCTTAGCAAGTATGTTTATCCCTCTAAGCGCTATAGTGGCCCTGGCTAGTCCCATCATTAAAATACTTTCTGATTCCCCTGACCCTAAACCCGAACCCCCTAACCCTACACCCTATAGTAGTTGCCATTCTCATTTCCACTCTCAAACCCTAAACCCAACAAACTCTAAACCCAACATCCAACACATGCTAAACGCTGTAAACCAAAAAACCTAATCCCAACAACCTCTGAACCCAAGATCCAACAAATGCTAAACACCATAAACCGTAAAGCCTAAACCCAACAACCTCTAAACCCGAGATCCAACAAATGCTAAACACTGTAACCCTGACGCCTGAACTCAACGAACCTAAACCCCAAATCCAATAAATGCTAAACACTGTAAACCCTGAACCCCAACCCAAGCTTAAGGAAAACCCGTCCATGAAGCGAGACCAGGCGAAGTCGGGAGGCGAGGGTGCTCTCCACGCAGCAGCGCGGTACGGACTGCGGCAGGTTGGGGTTTAAGGGTTTAGGGTTTGGGGTGTAAGGGTGAAGGGTTAAGGTGTTAGGGTTTAGGCGTTTGATCCCAAGACTTAGGTTGTTTGCCACATTTTTCTCCGGTGTTTTTTGATGATGTTTAGGTTTTGGGTGTTGGAGCTTGGAGGTTTAGGGTTTGAGGTTCGGGGCTTTAAGCTTTTGGGCTTGTTTAAGCCTCCCTAAACCGATTACCCGGGCAAGAGTGCTGAGAAGCTACAGAGGCGGGGTAAAAATTTGGCTAAAGCCAATACCAGCACCCAACACCTGACATTCCAGAGCCTGAACCCTTACCTTTGCATGGCCACATGAGAGCATGTGGAACTTATTTGATTCAAGTCTCTGCTTCACCAAGAATCCTCAGCCCTCACGCCCTGAATCATCGAAATCCAAAGCCCGAAGCCCTGAGCCCTAAATCCTAAACCCTAAACCCTAAATCCTAAACCCTAAACCCTAAATCCTAAACCCTAAACTAAAACCTAAACCCTAAATCCTAAACCCTAAACCTTGGGGTGTAGCCTGTGGGGTTGCATTGTTTGGGTTTCATAGGATTAGACATCATCACACTTCAAGAGTTTCGCAAGATGGCTTCAAAGCCTGCAAAAGGCAAGCATTTAGGGTTTAGGGTTAAGAGGGATCTAGGGCCCGAATAGTGGAGAACCCCTGTGGGACCCCGAAAATGCCACACAACGGCGAACTTGAACCCTGGCCCTACACACCGAACCCTGAACTTCAAATCTAAACCGTGAAGCCTAAAGCCCAAACCCAGAACCTTCCAAAACCCCAAACCTCAACCCTAAACCCAGAAGCTTAAACCCTAAATCCAGAAGCCTAAACCCTAAACCCCAACCCTGAACCCTAAACCCCAAACCCTGCATCCTGAACCTTAAACCCTAAACTCTGCACCCGGAATCTTAAAGCCTAAACCCCAAAGCCTAAATCCTAAACCCCAAAGCCTAAATAGTAGTTTCTATGTTGTTTGCCACTATCACTATACAACCCCTATATTAAGCCCTAAACCCTAAACCCCAACCCTAAACCCTAAACCCTATATGACCCTAACAAATCCTGAAGCCAGAGCCGCAAGCCCGCCAGGTTGTGAAGGCGCTTCTTGAGGCCGGTGCAGATCCTCAAGTACGCAACACACAGGGCCTGGGGGCCCAGAGGGTTTAGGGTTTATGGGCTTAGGGTTTGGGGTTTAGGGTTTGGGGTTTGGGGTGTGGGGCTTGAGGTTTGAGGTTTAGGGTTTGGAGTTTAGGGTCGGGGGCTTAGGGTTTGAGGTTTAGAGTTTGGGGATTATGGTTTGAGGTTTAGGGTTTGGAGTTTGGGGGTTTAGGGTTCAGGGGCTTCCTTAATCAAAGTATGGGGTAGGGTTTAGGAGTTTGCAATTTTGGGCAATCAGGGCTTAAGACGTTTTCAATTGGATTGTTCAGACTTTGTGGGCGAAGGAGGTTTTAGTTTTTAGCGTGAAGGAACCCGAGATTGTCAGGTTTAGGGATCAGGGGGAATACGTTTTGACGTTTTGGGGCTTAGAGTTCAGGGACACAGTGATAAGTTGCCATAAGCCCTCAACCCTGAGCCTTCAATCCTAAACCATTCAAATATGTGAAAGGATGATTGAGGCTCACGGCTAAGGATTCGGATTGCCACCAAGTTTTGGGGAGCTACCTAGACCCTAAACCCTAAATTCGGGGAGCGTTCTAAACCCTAAACCAATCTTAGAGGGCTTAGGAATTAGGGTATGCTGTCTCCATATCAGGGCGATTGCATCATTGTTTCGGCCCCTTAGCCCTAAACCTTCAACCCTGGACTTTAAACCTTAGACCCCAAACCCTATAAGTTGAAGGTTACTTTGTGGGGTGGTACAGGATGCCAGAGTGCCCAGGTACTAGCGGTTTAGGCTTTAGGGGTACCAGGTGCCCAACTATTCGGTCTCTAGGTCTGAATCTGAAACAGCATAATCTAAATGGTATTTGGGACCTAAACCTCCTAATATTTGGATACCTGGACCCTCAGCACTTGAGTTGTAGAGTTTGTTGCTCCAAGGCTAGGAGAGGCAGCAATCAGGGGCGTGGGTCAGGTTTGCCTGTTGACGACTTGATTTTTTCGGAGTCCTGCGTGTATTGGGATGGAGCTACGTGTCCTGCTACGGAGCCACCTTACAAGCCCTTCCGCCAGGAATGGTAATGAGTTGGCATCTTGCGCAGACTACTACTATACAGGCTCAAACAAACAAGACATCCAAGCCCGAATCTTTGATCTTCAGGCCGCAAGCCCCCCTAAACCCCTGAAACTAAAGCCCTAATCCAAGTGAGGCGATACGCCACATGCCTTGGCAGTTCGCACAGGGCGGACAGAATGTGCAGAGCTTCTTTCTGAGGCCTGTTTTTAGGGTGTAGGGTTTAGGTTTTGGGTTCAGAGATAAGGGCTCAAGGATCTGGGATTGGGAATTAAGGTGTTAAGGACTCCATGTTTTCCGGGGAGTGGGGGTTCGGGGGGTTTAGGGGTTGAGATATTCGGGTGAGGATTTAAGGTTTGGCGCGGCTGTGTTTTGAGGGAGTTTGCTTCTTCTGGTATTCAGCGGTTCAGCGTAGACGACCGAGTATCCCCCCTTTCATGTATTTAGGAACCTACTGTTCCGTCCCTGACCCCTGTACTTCCAAGTCCATCCAGATTAATTCTTGGATGTTGGGCATTCAAGAGCCTTGTCTAGACAAGCAAGTTTCCTCGTATAACCAAGGCCCTAACTTACTACAGAAGTCCTCAACAGTACTTTCCTCCTGCGGGAAGCAGAGTTTGCCTGAGATTCCCTTGAGGTTTAGGGGAAGAGCTATAGTCTAAACTCCTTAAAGGGGCTTATATAGGGATGAGGGACCATTTTGAGGGAGTAAGTAGTATAGGGCTCATAAAGGAGGATACTAGGAGTTCAGACTATAGCTCATGTGACCCCAACAGTGGCAAGTAAATCATCACAAAATAGAAGATGACATGGAGACAGGGTATTTAGGTTGTTTCGAGGTTTTTACATCAGTTTATCGCATTACAAAGTTGACCCCTACATGCCCTCAACTTCCTTGCCTCATGCAGTTCGGGTTGTCGGTTAAGGGTTTAGGGTTTAGGGATAGGATTTGGGGTTTGGTGTTTAGGGGCTTAGGGTTAAGGGTTTAGGCTTCAGGGTGAGCCCTCAGCCCTGGACCCTCACCCCAATGCTTACCCAAAGTCTGCGCCCATTAGCCCGACACATCAGAAGCTTTTAGCTTTGGTCCGCAAGCATGATGTTCAAGAAGGGTGCGGGTTAACATTGGGATAATGGAGAATCACATGGAAAAGAAAATGGAAAATGAAAGGGAAACTGGCGTTATATAGGTTTTAGGGTTCTAGGATTTAGGGTCTAAGGGGTTAGGGTTTAGGATATAGGCTCAGGGATCAGGGTCTGGGTCCAGTGTAATGTAAGGGTTATAAGCCTTATACACACCAAACTAGCAAAAGCCCTAAAACCGAAACCGAAAGAACTCATCCGTCAGCCACATTCCGGCCGCGAAAGCGTAGGACCTTCATCTTTAAGCATTCAAGGTTCAGCGTATAAGAAGTTTAGGGTTTGAACTGTTGGGTTTACTATAGGGCTCATTGCACCATACAAGGTCTTCTACTGTTGGCTTTGGGTTTTGGGGTCTAAGGTCTAGCCTAGACCCGCACACGTTACATGCCGAAACCCTAAATCCTTGCCCTAAACGTGCTGAAGCAGCACGTACATAGGTTTAAGGTGTACAAATGCTACCTACACTAGGCTGTTTGGAGCTCCAGGGATATTCTAGACCTCCTGATCTCCATCCAGTTTCTTCCCGGATCTGCACAGTAACCTTCAGAAAACTCCAATAAAGATGGTAGTGTCCATTTTCTTCTCCCATTCCCTAAGTTCACATCCCAAAACCTAAATCATAGTTTCTATTTGATTTTCGTTCCTTCATTTCATGCTAACAGCTTGCAAGCAAACCTCTACACCCAAAACTCTAAATTGGCCCTATCACCCCAGTAAAACCTAAACCCTTAGCCTGACCCTTTCACCCCCTATTTACCTTCCAAGCCTTTAACATTCTGTAAAAGGGAAGCTTGAAACCTACTCCTTTCTACACCCTCTAGTTACCCTTCTAAACCCTTGAAACCCTTTAAATGGGAAGCATGAACTCAATCCTAAACCTTAGACCTAACCCTTCCGCACGCACTTTTTTCCTTGCCCTTAAGGTTGAAAACCTCTAAAAAAAGCGTTAACCCCAAACCGAACCCTTTCGCACGCCAAGAAAACTCTTAAAACCCTGATCCTGAACCCTATAACCCCTTTAACAGAGAAGCCTAAAACCAGCAAGCGGACTGCGAGGCGGAGAAGCCAGGTGAGTCGGCTCTTGCAGTTCGGGTCCCCCAGGGCAGCTGCGGGATTCACGGGGTTTTAAGGGTTTAGGGTTGAAGGGTTTAGGGTTTAGGGTTTAGAGTTTTAAGGTTTTAGGGTTGAAGGTTTAGGGTTCAAGGGTTGGGGTTGAGGCTTTAGATATTTCAGGGGCTGTGGTTTGGGGAGCTGAGTGGATTTCTTAGGGGGCTGTGGGGGCTGGGGATTAGGATTTTGCTGGTTTTTGTGAGCTTCCTTGATCAGGGCTGCTTAGGCCGATTCGGCGTAATTAATTCCCTGGTCCTTAGCAGGGAATGGGGAAAGGATCCTTATAGCAGTCCCTATATAATCCCGAATAATGATCCCTATAATCCATTCCCCCACTCCCTCCTAAGCACCAGGGAGTTAATGAGAATTCAGGGTTGATGCTGGTTAGTCCTTGCCTCAAGGCAAGCGCATCAGGCTTGGACCTTCCAAAGGGGTTTTAGGGTTTAGGGATTTAGGAGTTAAGGGTTCAGGCGTTTAGGGCTCAAGGGTTTAAGGATTTAGGGTAGGGATTAGGGATTTAGGGGTTAGTTAAGGGTTCAGGGGTTTAGGTCTTAAGGGATTAGGGATTTAGGTGTTTAGGGGTCTAGGGATTAGGGATTTAG
>CAJNIZ010020413.1:51031-62953 GCA_905231905.1 Symbiodinium pilosum | reverse complement strand
TCTTCTTTGTGTGGGATCTTCTGTGTTAGGGCTTTTCCTTGTTACAACTTGAACTTGGTTCTTGTTGTCTTCTGTTTGAACAACCTGGGGATTGTCCTTTCAACTATAATCCATTATAGTGGTGTGCATTTTCTTTCCATTATCCCAATATAACCCTAATATAACCCTAATATAGGGTTAAGGGTAATATATTTTATGTAGAGCCATATCAGGTTCAGGGTTCAGGGCTTTGGGCCTTGCAGGGGATTTGGGGTTTCAGCTTAAAGCTGGGGCTTAGGGTCAAGACTACTCTGTTCCCATGTTTTTTTAACAGGCTTCCTAGGGTTTAGGGTTTAGGGTTTTCCGTGTTGTGATGAACCTGAAACCCTAAACCCTAAACCCAATACTGTCTTGCGGTAAAGACATTGTGGACAGGTGGATGCTGCTTTCAATAGACGTACGTGCCAGAGTTGTGGTTTTGGTTTTGACGGTTTAGGTTTTAAGGGTTTGAGGGTTTAGGGTCTTAAATGTTAGGGTTGGAATTTGAGGGTTTTAGGGTTTGACAGTTTGAGAGATTTGGGTTTTAGATGTTGAGGGTTTAGGGTTTGAGTATTCAAGGTTTGAGGGTTTAGTGTTCAGGGTTTTACGGTTTCGGGTTTGAGGGCCTAGGGCTTTGGGTATTGTATTTCCTCCCCTTTTTAGTACTTATGTGTATAGAAGATTCTAGCCACAAAGTCTGGATAGTGTAGGCCTCCGTAGTTTCAGATAGGGTTTAGTTTCTGGTTACCTTCGAGGTCCCAAAAGTTAATAGTTCAGGGTGCTTAGGTTGACAGGGCTTTCGAAGAGCAACGCGCTCGGAATATCTCTAGACCTACTAAGTCTACCTGGCAGCAGGGGTCCCAGGAATCATGCTAATTAAAGGTTCCTGAAACTAGTAAGTATTTAGACTTACTCAGTCAGTCCATCATCCAAGTGAAATGGCACACAGACGGACTGTTAGCTTTGCGACCAACTACAAGTCGGTAAGCAGGATTCATTTGCCTGTCCGGAGTCCCCACTACACATGGAGGACTTAGGCATGCTTCCCTGCGGCGTCAGGATTTTCGTTTGGAAGCTTCTACGAGACGAACGACAGTATGCACGGATTGCCCTGAGGAAGTGCCGTGGTGTGTAAGTTGTGATCCGAAGCTCCGATAAGTTTTGCATAAGAGCATAAAGCGCCCGCGCACCTCCGAAATGGCCTGCCTGAGCCACAACCCCAACCCTCAGCCCTGAAACCCACACTTGAATCCCTAACCAGTAGACCCCCTTAACTTTAAACCTTTAAAACTTAAGCCCTAAATCCCGTAAACCGTGAACCCCCTATAACCTAGACCCCCCAAACCCTACACCCCCTAAACCCTAAACCTCCTGAAACCTGAGCCCCGAAGAACCCCTAAACCCTAGATCCCCTGAACCCTAAATCGCCTAAAGCCTAAACCCTACATTCGCTCAACTCGAAACCCCAAAGTCCATAAACCATAGACCTCCTCAACCTTAAACCCCCAACTCCCTAAACCCTACGCCCTAAACCCCCTAAGACCTAAACCCTAAACACGGTAATCCCTAAACCCTACACCCCAAATCCTAAACACCTAAATCCCAAACCCTAAACCTTAAACCCTAAGCACCAAACCCTAAATCCCAAGCCCTAGACCCTAAACTCCTCACCCCAAACCCTAAACAGTAGTTTCCATTTTCTTTTCCACTATCACTATGTATAACCCCTGCCTATATTAAACCCGAAACCCTAAATCCTAAATCCTAAACCCTAAACCCCAACCCAAAAACCCTAAACCCTAAATCCTAAACCCCAACCCCTAAACCCTAAACCCTATATAACCCTAAACACCTGCACCCTAGACCCTATATAGCCCTAAATCCTATATTATATAACCCTAAACACCTAATTAGGCGCGTCGAAGAAGAGGCGGCCAAGGCTGAGGCCGGCCAAGCGCAGCTGGCGGAGCTAAGGCTCGGGCCCTAAAGGGACTATAGGGTTTAGGGTTTAGGGTTTAGGATTTAGGGTTTAGGATTGAGGATTTAGGGCTTAGGATTTAGGGTTTATGGTTCAGGATTTAGGGTTTAGGGTTTAGGGTTCAGAATTTGGAACCCCACAAAGGGGGATATAGGGTATACGTCTACCGTCTACAAAGGGTTTATGGGGGTATATTGGGGTTTAGGGATTTCGGGCTTAGGGTTTAGGATAGGTCCTTTGAAGGTTTCGGTCGAATTTGCATGTGGTGTCTTGCCCATGGCAGCTTAACCATGTTGTCCTGATCAACTGCTATGTCCTGGAGTCTACCTTGCTGTAGTATGTTTTGCCGGCTTATCCTACTCTAGACGATCAGAGTCTGACCCTAAGACCGCCCTTCATCCTTCGGAGTTATCGTTTCTCAGCTATGAAGTCAGCATTTGGAGCTTGTCCTTGCTTCGACCATTCACATGAAACTTACTGGTGGTTAGGCAGGAAAGAAATGGAGTCCCAATGTACAGTCGCAGGAAGATATTGTTTGAAGGAATGGAATGCAGGGAAGATTCTGCAGGAATTGCAATCCTGCACACATGTACATGTATAGACTGGGATGTTTCTAAAAGCTACGAAAGTGATCCATCAATTCCCTACCAACGCTAAATCCTGCATTCTGCGCCCTTGGATAGTAGTATCCATTTCTTTTCCATGTCTTCCGAGGTCCTAATCTCCATCAGGGTTGTCTCCATTTCTTTTCTATGCCTCTTTTCTATGCCTAAACCCCTAAGTTCTAAACCCTAAACCCTGAGCCTTAAACCGTAAACCCTAAATCCCGTAGAACCACAAGAGCATAAGACCCTAAACCTTCAGACCCTCAGAAGGAAAAAAGCCCCTAACCCCCAACCCCAGACCCTAAACCTGGAGCCCTAAACCCCAAAACCCTGGACCAAAAGCTAACCCCCGTGAGGCAACGCAGTGAAGAGCTCAAAGCCATGCTGCTCGTCTGGACACTATACAGTCAGGATGGTGAGGATTAAGGGTGATACAGGGAGAGTGGAAAAGAAAATGGAAACTACAAGGAATAGGGTTTAGGGTGTGGGCTCTACAATATAATCCTCAGATAACCATACATATATATATATATATCACTGCCCATTTCATTCCCATGTCTTTGAACTCGACAGTATAATCCTCACATAACCCCGTATATATAGCAGTTTATATTTCATTTTAATGCCGTTTTCCATTTGATTTCCCATTCTAGAACCCTGAACCCTAAACTCTTTATGTTCAAGGTGTTCAGGTACCGCCACAACCAAGCCTTTCTGATCTTGCTGTGGCCCTCATTGCGCTGATGGCATATGCGCTGGTGTTCAGTGACGCCTCGTGCGTCGCGGCGGCCAGTGACTACAGCATGCAAGCAAATGCGAGCGTCAAGCAAAATTTCAGCGACATACACCCCCTCCTTATCTTGCTTGTGCTGACACAGGAGGTGCCCGCCGCTCACACAGAGGCGGCTGTTAATGCAAGTGAGAAGACCACCCCTGCCAATGGCAGCCAAGCCGCCCCGCCAAGTGCTGTTGCAGCATCACCGCTAGCCTCGGCTCCGGCGTCTCCCTCATCAAGTCGTGTGTTGCAAAACCCGGCAGAGGAGCACTGGAAATCCTCGACATCTTTGACTCCATATATGTATATATATATATATGGCAGCTTCCATTTTATTTTCCATTCGATTCTCCATTGTAGGGGTAAATATCCCTACACGCCCCTTTAAAAGGACCCAGGGTCCCCTTGTTTTTTTTCAACGTTGCCGGCCGATGCTTAGAGTAGAGGCTTTACGATCGCAAGCATATTGGATGAGCCATGCAGATTTGGAATGAGCAACCCTGAGAGCTTTTTGTTTTTTCTCCAAATATAAGGTCTACCTAGGTAGAGCCTGGACGAGATACCGAAACCCTAAATCCTAAACGCATACTGCGATAAGCGTGTCACCAGGGGTCTCCTACACCCCTACCCCGCCCCTCCAAGTAGGTATCTGTGTCTAAACTAGGTACCCCAGCAGTACCCTTTTGCTCTTTTTATTTTGGTGTCGAACAGCAGGAAACAGGGTACCTCATTATTGATGGGTTATTGGGGGACCTAGTGAACCCTAATCTCAAAGTGTGGGTAATTCTTCTGATCCTCACCACCCTCCCCCCAAGTTAGCACGTAGCCTGAAATATGTACCAAGGCCGTATAGCCCTAAAACACCTAAACCCTGAACCCCTAAACACTAAAACCCCTAAACCCTACACCCCTACACCCTAAACTCTAAAACTCCTAAGCCCCTAAACCTTAAACCTCTAAAGACCCTAAACTAAGGATGGAGATACTTCAAAGGCTCTAAACCAGCAACCCTGGACTTACTCCTGCCGACCTGCCTGTTTCCGGCAAGGTGGTCCCAAAAGAAGCTTGCCGTGCAGAAAGCGGAGGTGCGGGCCATTGAATGTGGGGTTTAGGGTTTTGGGATGTTTTGGGGTTTAGGGGTTGTAGGGGTTTAGGGTTCAGGGGATTGAGGGGTTTAGGGTTAGAGTTCGGGGGTTGTAGTGTGTTAGGGTTTAGGGTAGCTATCGGGGAGCTTTCTTAATGAGGATTCTACTATACCTAAACCCTAAACCCTAAATTTGGGCAGCTATAGAGAGAGTCCGATTTTTGTTGAGAACTTGCCATAGCGGAGTCTCTCAAAACTGGGGTAGAACTCAGAGTCGAACTGTTTCAGGTCCGGGGTATAGGGGTCCAGGGAATTAGGGTTTAGGCTTCAGGGCTTCAGGGTTTAGGGATAAGGACTTGGCGATTATGGGGTTTGGAGCATGGGGACTTAGCAAGTAGGTTAATCATGAGGACACTTGGGGTTATTAACCTACTTGCTAAGTCCACATGACGCTCCAAGTATGGGGGCCCCATTGCACGTGAAGGGGCGGAATCCCCCAATGGAATTCCATGTAAAGTGGCGGTTGCACATGTAGGGCTCTTTCTGAAGTTCGATTTTCCCTGAGCCCCAAACCTCAGGAAGTGTGCCCATAGCCAATGGAAAGAGCACTAAACCTTATGAGCAGGTTCGCTGTTGAAGAACTTTCGTCTAGTTGCCGCAACATGGAAACCCTACGGCTCGGCTGTACTTCAATGAGTCCAAATTACTGTAGCTTCATATAGGTTCTGTAAAGAAGATAGTTCCGCTTGAACTATGAGTCCTAGGCACCATAAAACCCAAACTCCCAAAGCCTATCTGCCCCTCCATACCCCTACGGAATTCCCCGCCAGGAGGCTTTAAAGGGGTTATCAAGGATATAGATCGGACTTTGGAATGACTCAAAAGTCCTAAAATCCCAGAAGCCCCCGTCCCCTCCCGCCCAGAACCCAAGCTTCCAAATCATCCAGTTCGTTTTTCGATCATGCACACCTTATATGACCCTAAACCAACCAACCAAAACCGCTCACTCCCCTCCATCCTTACCCCCCATGTGCAGCAAACAGGACTCCGAAGCCTCCGCCCGACGGCGGGCAGAAGCGCTCTCGAAGCGACGGTCCGAAATTCAGCTGGAGGCTTGGGTTTGGGGTTTAGGGTTTTTGCGGTTTTAGGCTCGAAGGTTTTAGAAATGTTTAGGCTTTGGGGTTTGGGTGTTTAACTAAGGGCTTAGGATTCTGGATTTGGAGGTTAACGTTCGAAGTTTAGATTCTTGGGTCACAGGTATAAGGTTTAAGGCTTGGTGGTTAGGACTTAGGTTTGGGGTTGGGGTTTGAGGTTCAGTGATCTGTGTCTCAGCCTAATCTACACTTTTGAACCATGATGCGGCCACAGGGACAATGATCGACATCCCTGTTGACTCTTGATGGTCGAGACGCACTTATCCTCTCCTCCTAACATAAAACCACCCACCCCCCATCCCCCCCCTAATAGATACTCCCCGTATACTATAAGATACCACAATGTGAGTATTTGATATTAGGGGTGCGGGGGTGTTCAACATTGGGGGGAGAGGATTGCGCCCCAAGCCAGCATCTACCTCAGACTGAGACAGTGCACAATTTCAATGTTGAGAACTGATGGCTCAAGAGCAGTCAGGCCTTCGACTAAGGTTTAGGGTATTAGGGTTGGTTTAGGGTATTGGATTGCTTTTCGGGTTTAGGGTTTTAGGGTACGCAATCCTACACACCAAGCGTCCTGCCTTCCATTTTTGCCTGGCAAGGGTACAGATTGTGCTTTTGGTGTTTTACATGGAGATCCACGTGCGTGAACTTCTGGAAGATTCTCACTGGCAGCTGTTTCAAGGTGCACATACATTTATTGGCGCCTACCACTCACCATTGCACTTCTCGCGAGGCACAGGGCAACTTTCATGCTGAAGTGCGGGTATCGCCTGCTGAAAGGTGGTGTCATCACCTCCTTTATTAATCTGGATCAATGTTAGGGATCCTTTTTACTTTCTGGGGTATGGGATTCCTTATATTTAGGAAAAAAGGATCCCTTTTTCTCCCTAGGGTAATGTGGACCAAGTAATATTGGGGCTTCCAAGGGACCATTAAGGATGGATATTCGGGCTTCCGTTTTGGTGGTCAAAAGTTTTGTGGTACTTTCCCAAGATGGGGGGACCGCAGCATAGACGGCCAAATGCTGTAATCCTTACTCAAGGACTCCGAAGAAGGCACCCGTAATTTTGGGAAACCCTAAACCCGAAACCCTGAATCCTATATGTCCTTACATAACCCCTATAACCCTTAATGGGGACCCCTTTTTGCATGCTGTGAAGGCTTCACAAGAAGCGGAGAAAGTGCTGCAAGAGGCCGGCTGTTGGCGAGCCCTGTGGGCGGTTTAGGGATTAGGGTTCAGGTATTAGGGATTTAGGGATTTAGGGTTTAGGGGTTTAGGGGTTTAGGGTTTAGGGATTTAGGGTTTAGGGTTTAGGGTTTAGGGAACTACTGTTGGGGGACCCAAGCTATCCCCCGTGTGAACCTACTTGCTTAATTTCCTGATTCTCCATAGTGCAGCTAAGGTCCTGCAGACTGGGGTTTGGGCACCACAGGGTTTCAGGTTCAGGGCATTAAGCCCTTCACCCTGTAGACTTTAAGCCCTTAGCCCTAAACCCTATAGGCCCTATATCAACCCTCAATCCTAAGCCCCAGAAACCCTAAACCCTACTCCCCAGGCTTAGGGCCCTTGACAGCTTCCCGAAAGGATTTTTGCTGCTGTTGGTTAATTACATATATGGCCTATTAGACCTTAGATTCCCCACTAGGACCCTAAACCCAAAACCTAAACCCTGAACCCTAATGTAGACCCATGATTAATAAACCCCCCTAAAAATTAGGATCCCTAATGTAACCCCGATTAAGGGGAGGGGGTTTATTAATCAGGGGTCTGGGTTAAACCTTAACCGTGCAAGGGACCTTTAGGGTCTAATAGTCCATCCTGGTATACTTCACTACGGAAGCAGCGATCAGGGTCATTGTGAAGGTATGGGCCTAGGGATCCGTGGGTTCAGGGTTTAGGGGTTTAGGGTTTATGGGTTTCAGGTGTAGGGTTTGGGGCTTTGGTTTAGGGCTTTGGGGATTAGGGTTTTAGGGTGTACCTTGGGCCTGAGTGCATGAATGAGTCTCTTTGGCAGGTGCAAAAGCAAGAAATAACGTCTATCTTGGGTTATGTGGCGGCCCAGTGATAGTTCTCGTCATGTTTTGTGGCAGAAAATGGGGCGATCTTGTCGCAGCAATTGTGCTCGAGCCTGCAACAATTTGTCCCTCGATGGCAATTGTTCTTCAAACGTAGTCTAGAACTACTATAGGGCCTAGGAACTTCCTTCGGCAAAGACATGTTCTGCGAGGACTGAAATGAGGCGAGCAGATTACCGGGAGTTCATTGCTATCTTGCAACCTTAGCCAAATGAGAAGGCTTACCATATACGGGGTGTCCAATGACACTTCTGTCTTAGACCCGAGCCCGTAATCCGTTACCCCAATCCTTTTTTCTACACCCCTAGTACCGAACCTCAACCCCAGCTCCCGAAGCAAAGTCTTAAGAAACACCCCAAGAAGTGAATAAACGAGTGTATACATATGTTCCCCATTTTGAGCAACGAAAGAAACATGACGATGCTTTTGCTGGCGACCCTGGCGGCGCTGGCTGCCGCAGGGCCGCCGTATGCAGCGCCTTTGCTGAAGGATTTAGGGCTACCTGGACCCCAAAAGCAGGTAAATTTGGCTATTTTTAGGGTTTGGTGCCATTATTTTACATACTTTTGGGTGCAGGTAAGCGTTACACGCTTTTGGTAGTCAAGTGCTACAAACGGTTCTTCGAAGGTTATATGCCAGGTTCAGGGCTGATTTTTAGGTTTTAGGATGTTTTAGGTGTTCACGGATTAGGGGTCAGGGCTTAGGTTCAGGGTGGGGGCTCATGGCGCAAGCTTTTTTGGAACTGTCTTGGAGGGTTTAGGGGTTGGGGTTGAGGGGCCGAGCCTCTAAACTCTAAACCCCTAAACCCTAAACCCCTTAATGAGGAGACCTAGGGGCCTTGGCAAATATGAAGCCTACCAAGTACCAATATGTTTAGGGGTCTAGGGTTTAGGGAGCATGAAGCCTGTCAAGTACCAATACGGCAGCGGCAACAGAAGAAAAATCCATGCAATTAGCCTGCAAAAGATCACCATAAACACTAGAAACACAAAATCTCTAAGCCCCAAACCGCGCCACGAAAGAGTGCAGAAATCCGAAGTGTACAAGCCTGTGCAATTCTCAAGATGTATTCCCTAACAGCTCTTTCATATTTGGTAGTTTCCAAAAATAGGGCACCCTAATGTAGACCCCAAGATACTATAGTCCTTATTATAGGGATCCCCAAAAAGTATCCCTAATTTTAGGCAACCCTAAACCCTAGACCTCATCCCTAAAGCCTAAATAACCCCTGGAAGCCCCCTTTAAAGGTTTTCTAATTGTGTACAGTAAAAAGATGCCCGCCATGCCCTCTTCTGAGAGTTGTTTAGGCCTCTAGATGTACTATAGTCTAAACTCCTCAAAGGGGGTTAAAAAAGGGATTATATAGGGGACTACTGTGGGGGTTACTAGGATGCTAGGAGTTTAGACTATAGCTCAGATAGTGCAAGAAAACCGTGATGTCAACCACGAATCTATAGGATAGGTCCAAGTGTTGAGACGAAGAAAACCACCCCAAATAATCATCCATGAACCTAAGCAAAACCTCAGGTTCCCCTACTGATAAGGGGGTCTTGAGGCCATGTATGAGCAGTTACTACGTGCCATGAACGCTCCAAGCAAACCTACTTGAAACTACCGTGTGCCATCCGTAAAGCCTGCCATCACTCAACCCTGTCATTTCTAAACCCAGTATACTCCTTACCTGAATCCCTCAACCTTAAACCCTAACCCTTAAGCCCAAATTCCCAAACCTTGAACAAGAAGCCGGATCTTGACAAACACACTCTTGAAGTAACAACGCAACCCCAAAGCCTCAAATTTCGAGCCGATACCCAAAAACCCTAAAAACCTTCATCTCTGAGCCTTGTCCTCGGATCCTCCTAAACCCGAACCCTAAACCCCAAGCCTTACCTAGACCCCAAAAGTATGTAAAATCATGGCCTTTATGGCTGTCATTATGGGTTTTAGGGCTAGTATTTTACATACTTTTGGTGGTATACCTTAATCCTACATGGGGATTGTCCAAAATTACTGTCAATACGGGGTCCTATATTTAGGTTCCTATTATAATACGGGCCTTATATAAATTTCCCCCATTTTGGGAACAATACTTTAGGGAAACTTCCACATCCTGATGTCTCAGGTGGTGCCAGAAACCTTTTCCACCACAGCCACTTACGAGCTGCGAGGTGGCTTTAAGATGCCGGTGGTGGGTTTCTTGGCTACTTAGGGTTTAGGGTTTAGGGTTTAGGAATAGGGAAATTGTAGTGTAATTAGGGGGTATATAGGGATAATGGAACATGAAACGGAAACTACTATAATGGGCTTCTTGGCTGCTGCAATACTGGAATCCTCTTACTCTAGGTACCCCGGTAGGGTTTAGGTTTTAGGGTTTAGGGTTTAGGTTTTTCGGGTTTTAGGGTTTAGGTTTTAGATTCTAGGTAGCTACCCCAGTAGTACCCTTTTTCCCTTTTTAAGCTGAATATTAGGAAAAAAGGTACCCTTTTTATTAAGGGATTACTGGGAACCTAGGTTTCTTGGCTACTTTAAAAGCTTCAATAATGGCGATAGTATTTTGTACTTCATGAATGCGGATATGAGGATATGTAGGGTTTAGGGTTTGGGGCTAAGGGTTTTACAAGACATGGAGAATCAAATGGAAAGTGAGAATCAACTGACGGGATTCCGTAGTGGCGTATAAGGTGTTGAATGTGGAGCCCTGAACAATTTGTCACTGCTGGTCCCTTTGCAATCCTTATACAGCTATAGCACACCCTGTCCCAAAATCCTGTTCTTGCTTATTCCTTCATATCAATTTGAAACAACCGCCAGCCTTCATGTTACATACGCCCCCCCCCCCCCACCCCCACATTCAAGGTTTCTTATGGTTAGGAATGCGTGGAGTGGGGGGGATTTTGAACATGAGCATCAAACCCTACACCCTAAACCCTCCATAATCTGTGAAAGCCTACATGACTACGCGTCAGTTGCCATTTCCATTCCTCCACATGTGCCTACATGGTAGTTTCCCAAAATAGGGGGACCCCAATATAGACCCTAATATACTATAGTCCTTATTATAAGGACTCCCAAAAAGGGTACCCCTATTTTGGGAAACCCCCATATCTTCTCGGGGAGTGGTCTCTACTTGGAGGGTCATGGGGACTTAGTAAGTAGGTTAATGACCTGTATAAGACGCATAATGACCGCAATTTCCCCCACTATTATCCTACGTACTATGTCCCCATGACCCTCCAAGTAGGGGAATTGAGAGTACATCACTTCGGATTTGGAACCTCGGATTTAGCGTTTTACTTCAGACTTTGCTGTCTAGGGCTTGAGGTTTGGTCTACGTTTCAGGATGTGGGTTTCATCCCGGGTCCACTGTCGAGCGATGATGTTTCCTATGGGTTCTCCAAAACTAAACCCTCAACCCTAAGCCCTAAACCCTCAACCCTAAACCCTCAACCCTAAACCCTGAACGCTGTACTTCCCCACCCGCACGCACGGTTTTTCCTAGCATGGGCCCGTATTCCTGGTGTCCTCATATACTTATAATATACCCTGTTAAGCCCTAGAAGCCCAACTTCGTGCCTCTACTTAAATTAGGACCCTAAACCCTTGAACCCTAATCCTAAAGCCCTGAACACATAAACCCTAACCCTGAACTCCTAATCCCTAATCCCCTGAACCCCTAAACCCCAAACCCCTAGACCCCAAAGACCCAAACCCTAGACACTACAAACTCCAATCCCTTGCATCCCCCCTATAGTCCCCTTTAAAGGGACTTAAACACAACCCTTGCATCCTGACTTCTGAGGTCTGGGTGTCTACATGATTCCTCCTGGGCCTGAGACCTACAACGCGGTGAAGTGGGCGATTGAGGCTCGCGGTCTACACGATTTAGGGTTTAGGGTTCAGGGTTTAGGGTTTAGGGTTCAGGGTTTAGTGTTTAAGGATAGAGGGTTTAGATGTGTGGATGAATAGGGCTTAGGACTTAGATGTATGGATGTAAAGGTGTAAAGATTGAAAGACTGGTGCAGGCAGCCAGGCCCTAAACCCTAACTTAACTGGACCCCCAAAAGTAGATAAAATTATAGGTTTAGGGTTCAGGGTTTCGGGTTTTGGGTTTAGGGTTCAGTGTTTAGGGTTTCGGGTTTAGGGTTTAGGGTTTGCTGTGATGTTGCCGTGCAGGATGCGATGATTAGGTGTCAATGATCCTTCAAGTGCATGGCTGCATGTGAGGTGCT